>VZRZ01004810.1:693651-739102 GCA_013398175.1 Climacteris rufus | reverse complement strand
TTTTTGGCAACAAAGGGTTCTGGGATTAGCTGCTCTACTTGAGAAAAATGTCATACACTTTATTGTCCTTAATGAACCAATTACAGTCCCCTGAAAACTTTGAAGACAAAATTTCAGAAAACAGCATTGCCTCTGGCTACTTCAGAGTCCCTACCACTTCAAGGATGACATTTTTACAAACATAATTGCTGTTTGCTCTAGTTACACAGACATTTCAACAAAACATGCACAGAAAAAGCAGGACATTTTATACCAATTTGCATGTATGCAGGAAATCTTGTAATCTGGCAGCAAAACCAAACTCTCACCAGTGTTCTAAAGCAGGTTTTAAGTATGATGAATTTCAAAAGGTATCAAGTCTCTTTTCTAGAAAATAAATCACCAACAATTTCAGTATTATGAATGGCCTCAGGCCAAATAATTACAACTAACAGTAGTAAAATAATAATGCATGTTTCTAGAATCTTAGAATTAGGACTATGGAGAGTCACTATTCTGACATGAAAATAAAAGATGTACATGTCAATTGCCCCATGTAAATAATAGAACTTGACCTCTCAGATTTTAGGAAACAAAATTAGAGGACACAGATTGTTTTCCTGCTTGAGGTCAAGACTTTTTTTCCCTAGTTTTAACATTTAAAAGTCCTGGTACTTAGCATGACACAGTCATCCTGGAAAGGGATGCTGAATTGGAGATACATAAGAAACTGCGAACAGCTACAATGTATAGGACTGAGGTTCATAGCAAGAAGAGTTTAGTCTCATGCTATAAATAAATCCAAATGGAAGGCATATAACACAAATTAAAGGACTGCACAGGGCACTTGATCATGCAGTGGCATCAGATGTTCTGACAATGGCAAAGGCTGATGCAAAGACTGCTAAAGCTAAACTAACAAATTCTTTAACATCCTTTTGAGTAGATTGACCTAAACATTTGGTACCAGCAGACAGAGTAGTTAAACCCTCCTCAGAGGACAAGACGCTAAATATGTCAGGTAAATATACTACCTCATATGGTGGGATAATTTATAAATATACTGTATTTTGTACTACTAATTGGTAGGAGCTTGGTAATAGATAGACAAAAGCTGAAAACAGATGAGTAGATAATGTCCACAGCAGGATTTGAAGTCCTTTACTCTTCCCTGAAGCCAGTGCCTCCCTAAAAGGCATATTCATTTAACAACAATTCCCAAGTGTACACATTAAACCCCTGCCTATCCATACAGTGTAAGGGCCAAGTCCTTCTGCAATAAAATTCTCTTAACTTGCATCCACACGATACCACTTGACAAAGGCTGACTGGAGAATTGCTCCATTTTATTGTGACATTTAAGAGCGCAGTATTAAATTTGTTTTGTACTGGAATGAAAAATAAAATTAAATCTTTCTATCCTTCTAACCATTCAGCACAGCCGCCAAATCTGTTTTTAGTGTCAAACCCCCTCATGAAAACAATGACATCAGATAAGTTTTGGCTCCTGAACTGTTCCATTTTACAGCAACTTTTAAAATTAATTCAGTTCTAGTGGAATGAAAACAAAATGTTTTTAACTTGTATTAAGAATAGACTTCTATCGACATGCACATTTAGAGTGAGAAGGTTCAGTTTTAGTATGGCCATCTTTACTTTTGAGAAAGCCTAATCTTGACCACAACCTTTCTAATGGTGTTGTGGCCAAATCTATACACTTGCACAAAACCATGACATTTTAAATGATATGTTTCCACAAGAAATCAAAAGGTTTTCTTAACTCTCCTGACTGGGGCTATTTTTGAAACCTTTTTCTTGAGTGACATGTATCCTGGCTAGTACTTTGCTCTTCTCCCAACGCCAGACAACTTGGAAGGGCTTGTACTGGGGTAAAAATACTCCTTCCCATAAGCGTTATGTCTCGGACATAAAAATTTCTCTTTTCACAACAACATAAACCCAACCGTTTTGATTTTTCAACCCTAGGAAATTACTATAATGAACACAAATAAATGCACACTCCTTGTTCCTAGTGCTGCCCTCCTTTTTTCATTTTCTGAAGATACTGTTAGACACAGTGATGGGAAAGTCTAAATAAGGGACACAGACAAGAGAAAGTCATAAGGCAATAGAAAGGTATAAGGTATTTAAGACCTACTTAAGAGAGGACATGAAATGTATTTAGAAAGAGAATATCTGCTCTTAACTTTTTTTGAATTACATTCATCCCATTGGGATGAGTAATAGAAAGTAGTTTTGAATAATTATACACATGCACACACATTTAAAAGTATATATTTTAAAGTATATTTTAACTATACATAATTACATAAAATAAAATAATATGGTTATCTATAATACAATATACAAATATATATAAAATTTCATAATATAGTAAGAACACCCATCCCAGGAAATAAACACTCACTTCCAATCTAAAGAGGACCTCCCCTTTACATCATTATATGATCAGCACTTCAAATAGTCTTACAAGCAGCAACCCTCACTTTATCAGTCTACACTCTAACATTTCTAGGAAAATACAAATTCACAGAAACGCTTCAAAACTGCTTTACATCCACTGATTTCTGGCTGAATTTCACTTTTTCAACTTAAGCTTGTTAATTGTTATGTTTTACTATCTTACAGAAGTTCTTAATGTCTTGGTTATATATTTTGTGTTGGAAGTGACAGAAATCTGCTTCATTTACATCTAGAAACCCCAATGATTCTTCTGTCTCTGCTACAGTCTACTGCCTATTAAGGCAAAAAGTACTGAGAACATCACACAATTTCCTAAGGATTATGGCAGCACAATTGTAGTGGAAAAAATCCAACAAAAACTCCCCCCAAAATAAAAAAAAAACCAACCATGTACCATATAAATACTTTTTAAACAATGCAAGATTCTATTTCTAACCAACAACGTTTTAGTCCTATAAATGAGCTGCACAAAACATGAATTAATTAATATTTAAATGCAAGCACTCAACTGAACTGGGTTTTAATGGCAAAACTATACATATTATGCTTGGTAATAGAAGGATCTAATTTGGGGATCTTGACAGTAAGCCTGGAGCTTCTTCTGCTTTTATCAGTCTGGAAGTTTGAAGTATCTGAGCTGACACTGCTTCCCTGTTAGCAAGGAGGCAACATAAAATGAGGTTTCGTATGAGAACAATTCATCATGCAGATCTGGAACAAGCCAACATGAGAATCAAAGAAGTCCTGTGTTCACTCAGTGATGACAAAAAGCAGAATGATTTGTGATAAAAAATTTATATTCTCTTCTGTTTAAATAGATACAGTTCCAGCATGTGATATGCAATGTAGTGTTTGCTTGCTTGTTACGTGTAAGTATCGGAGATAATTCAGTGCAACCAGGTGGGATTACAGGTTTCTGGATAGCCTAATTCAAAAGTTCTCACTATTTCAGAATCTATGATGGAAAGAAAGAAAACTAAGAGTGAGACAACATATTGCAGCAAAGATAAGGATGATAACAGATTTTATTTTTTAACTGTATCAGAGAAAAAAAGTAATTAATATGGCATTGGTCTGGTATTAAATTGAAACAATAGAAGAGTCAATATAGATGCAGGAAAAGTAGGGCTAATCAATGGTTATTCTGCTTTATATTCAGAAAAAAACACTGATAATATGGTTATATCACTTCATTAAAAGCAGTTATTTCCAACCCCCTCAATAGGAAGTTGCAAAAACGCAGCTTTTAAAGCTAGGCATACCACAACCCAGTAGACCTGGACAATGTAATCAAAGTATTAAAAAGAGGTAGCTGAGGAACTCTTGGATTACGAGTATTGACTTTAACCAGCTCTTGGAGAACAAGAGCAGTTTTAAAGTAAATAAAAGAGAACATCATACCAACACTTAAAAAAGGGAAATTAGAATAACATATGTACTGGCAATGTAATGCTGATCATTGCAGAAAAGCTAAGGAGATATTATTTCTTTAATGTCCTAACAGAGGAGTCAGTAACCAATAAATAAAAGGAGGGTAAAATAATTATGAATTCAATTTTGTTCTCTTTGGAAAAAAAAATAAGGCAGCCTTTCCAAAAAGAGAATAGCTTTCTATGGCAAGTCTGCAATTCTATTTGAAACAGAAAATATGATAGAGTGAAAAGCAGAATTCCTTAAGCTCTGTGGTCTTACATGGGAAGGAAAGAAAAAGAGGAGAAAAAAAGGTATCATTTAGGACAGGGTGCAGGCTTAAAAAAAAAGAAAAATAAAATTGTTTGCTGGAAACGTTCACCTACACCAAACACTTCCACTACATTTGAGGTCCAAAACCTAGATAGTTCATTCACCTTTTCCTTTCTAATATGAATGCCTTCTTCAACCACTCCTCCTCCTACCTTCTGCAAGTTATGGGATTTGCTATCACAGACTTCACTCTGCTTTTCTGATGGCTTCTTACCCTAGGTCATGCTCGTCTTTTCTACTTAAGCATGCTTCCACTCTTCCACAGCTTACTGTACAGAGCCTAAGTGAAGGTGAATTTACTCCTTAGATTTGTTTTTTTTTAATATATAAATAATATATAGTATACGTACATATATAGTACACATACATAAACAATCATTATACAGACACATACATATATATAAAATTCTGCTATGCCCAGGAGCTTTTCTAACTTGTATTCACCTATACCTGTCCTCATGGAATCACAAATAGGGAGGAATACTGGAATGCACTGCACACTGCTCATGCTGCATCCCATCCTCAAAATTCAGGAGATGCCAGTAGAGTTAGATATCCACCCAGTGATTAACAGCTGAGAAATACTTAATTACAACTGATTTATTCTGCTGCAGTCTCACAGAATTCCAGGATGAGAATGGGACACTTATTTGGATTTGGCACCTGATCTGATTCTATTTTTCAGTTTGACAACTACAGTAGGAACTTTGTCATGAGAAACCAAAATTAATATACTAATTATTGACAGATAGTGGAATGAAGATTAATATATTTAATTGCAGTTACACCTTTTCAGTCACACAGGATGACTTGTCCCAGAGATGAGTCAGAGCAGCATGGAAGGATGCTTCTGTTACAAGATTTCAGTTTTACTGGCTTCAAAAGCACAAGGACACATTTTGAAGGCAACAGTCTGGGATTCACAACCAAACAAAACTGCTCTCATCTCTGCCACTTGTGCCTTTTACATCTTTCCATGACTCTTTATTTCAAGTATCTCAGTTTATCTGAGAAAACCACAAAACTCCTCCACATCTCTCTCTCTTCCAACCCTCTCTCTCTCATGGCCATGACCCTTACTGAACTGCCCATTTCCAGCAACACTATCCATTTACTTCCAGTCTTCTTACATGAAGGGGCCACATGAGGCTTCATCTTCGTTCATAACCACCATGGTACTACTTCTCAGCTCCAGCTTGTTCCCTTAGTAGTATGGAACACGATTCCTTCTCAAATTTTTCTGGGTAATATAATATATAATTTCCTTACCCTATTCGAGTGAGTTCAACAAAACTGGAAAATAACTCTTACAAGAAAAATAAAAAGAAGAAAGTTCCTTTCATGCACACAGCCCCTGAACTCAATCTCACCAGAATTTTAAGGAAGGAAAAAAATCAGTTTCATGAACAAATCTAGTGTGGAAAATTTAGGCTTGAATAGATATTCAAAATTCAAAGTCTGGAAACTAAAACACTTGTAAGGACTTAAAAAGCACAGTTGCCTGTCTGAAACACTATTAAGGCCATGGAAGGATTTTGCCATGAGATTAACACAGAAGGGAGCAACAGGATGGTACTAACTCCAGGCTAGGCTGAGGTGAGATCTGGCTACACATCCTGGGTAACGCATCTAGACAAAAATTCCCACTGTGGCAAACTGTAAAGAAGCAACTGCTCATAGGCATCTCACTGGTCAAACAAAGATCATGCCAAGTTATGGGACAGATGGCATCTGTGACCACCAACAACCACTGAAGCACCCCCAAATACTCCTCTGTGGATACCTGGAACTTGGACTGTAGATAAGAGAAAGGTGGTACTATTGTCTAGGTGTTATCTCAGACCTAGGGGGAAGTTAACAAAGCCTAGGGATGAGAATATATCACTGATAATGGACATGAGCACAGAATTTATGGGCCACAAGGAAAGCCAACTCAGCAGCTGTGCTGAAATCAGCTCCTACTGGGTGAAAGGTAATTCCAGCAGGAGGACATCATGATCACTGACTCATGGCCCACCAATCCCAGGAATCTACTGACTCAAAAGAAGAGAAAGACTAAGCATGCACACTAATTAGCACTAATAGGAGAGGGAGTAATTTAACCAGTAGCATAAGAGAACTGTGCAGTCAATGAGCATTAATTCCTTTGTTTGCTAAAATGTATAAATAGTAAAAAGAATAGTGAAAAGTTTTGACTGACCTCAAGACCCCCAACACCAAGAACTGGGGTGAAGAAAGGCCAGTAGGATGCTGCTGGATCCACAGGTGCTGACTATCTTCTGCTTGAACTCTCTGTCCCCCACCCCTCCATTTTTTCCCCACTTTTCTATTTCTTTCTATCTTTCTACCTCAAATTCATCGTTAAATAAAATCTGTATTATTGACTTCAGCATACGGTCTTGTTTGCACCTTCAATCAGGCAGAGGTACCTCTCAATAATCAGATCTTAACAACACTATCATATTTAGTAGTGGTAAAGTAAAACAACAAAAGATACATACCTTGCTGATAAAATGCATACCTTTTTAGTTTTAGGTCTTGTCTGTTGGAAACACTGTACATGACAAATTAGAAATCTGTTGATATATTACAAGAAACATAATCTTTTCCCTTTCTTATATGAGGAAAAAAATTATTTCCTCAGCATATTTATGAGAAAATCGGCCTATCATCATCAAACTAAGTGCTAGAATTAGTACAAAATCACCAAGCAGGGTTCCTACCCCCATCAAGTCATGTAAGAGTCAGAAAAGCTGTTAGATACCTAATTCTCCTAGATTTGGAAATCTTTTAGCTACATATTTATAAACCCTGCCCTGATCTGCTTTGCTTTGTACAACAAGAGTGATATGAAATACAATACAATAAAATGATAGAGAGCCTGAAGGGGAATAACTCAGAACAGCAGCAGAAATTATTTTAATATGATATATAATTAGCTTGCAATATATCATGAGCATAGCTTTGTTAAAGGTTCTTGACTTCTAGGCACTGCAGACTGCTGCACTGAAATTTATTAAAATCCCCCGCATTTCAGTGGATGCAAAGTGCAAGACCAATGATGTTGGCAACAATGTTACCATTAATGCCAATAACAACCACATTTCTATGCACGTCATTGGTCCCAAATGCATACACATGTACAAGCCATATGTTCAAAGACCATTAAATGTCAGGAATCTCACAGTCTCTCCAGAAATGAATATGCACTTGTGGAAATGCCAGCATGTTGAATCTTGCCACAGAGAAGAGAACTGCATGTGGTAACGACAGAAAATCTCCTCTTAGAAGAACTTTTCACAATCTTGTGTTCTGTGCCAACCTAGTATTTGTTTATCTTTGCTGCAGTGAAAGCTTTGAATGCACAAACTGCACATGGAATCTATGTGAATTCTGCCCAGAGAGGCAGGATCTCAATGCTGTGGCAACACGATCAATCTTTTAATTCACTACAGCCTGAACGGAAACTGAGTCCAAGCAAAAGGTCAGAACAGGCATTTTATATTCTATGTTAAAGGAGGGGAGGAAAAAAATGTCTTTGAGGAGTAAAGTAAGTAGCTAACGAGACACAGCACTGACAGCTGGAATTTAATAAGTGTTCACTTCACAAGGAAAATCGCTCTTAGTAATTAAATACAGGTATCATACAAAGCTTCTGCTTAGAGCTAGACTTCAAAATCCTTCTGTCAGTAGGACTGAAGAGGTTTTACATACCAGGTAATACTAGGGTGAGTTTGCCTGGGAGGCTAGTCCTAAACGAAGAGGGTTAATTGCATAAAATTCACAGTCATGCCAGTGGTAAATAATTCCAAAGGGACTTGTCCAGATAGTAGCCTGGCATTACCGAAAAACAGACCACAACTAGAAAGAACTGTTATTAAGTCCACCAAAACCTGAGACACATAAAAAGTTTATTAGTCATGGCAGAAATAAAATGCAAACAAGATCTTTTTAGAGGGATCCAAAATTCTTTATGCTCCAGGTCTGTAGGACCATAAAACTTTACCTGAGAAAATTTTAAACTATCTCCTAATTAATCACAGGATTTTATAGCTTCTCACAAGCTGTAAGTAAAACATTAACAGGGTAGGAGGAAGTACTCTTTGTACTAAGCATGATTCCAAACCCCACTGACATACCCCACTAGATGAATCAGGTTAGAATTTAACATCAAACTGAGACTATAATGAGTACTAGCACACACAATAGTATTTCATTTAGGAGACTGCATTCCCAGAAATGAAGGTATAAGTCTCTAAATTATTGTGAGCATCTGAGAGAGCAGAGTCTGACAGGTTTTCTGTAATGTGAGACATTGTCATCAAAATATGACCACATAACATATCCTTAAATAATAAAACTCATATCCCCAAAAAGACATTTTGATCATCACTTAATCAGCTGTTCAACAGAATACTGTTGGTATCACAAAAGTAAAGCAGTTTAAGTATCTAGACAGTTGAATGTCTTTACTAGTTACACCAAATAAATTTGTATTTACTCAGGAATGCATAACAGAACCGCACAGCTCTAATTACTAAAAGGGTAGTGACTCTGTAATACATGTTTTAACCTACCTCATAGTACATAGGCACATCCTTAGCCTTTTTCCTATTTTGACTCCCAGATTCTGCAATCTGCAAGTAAATAAAGCAATCTACTGTGAGAAGATGTTACGTTTACAGAAATTATTTTACTGATTATTCCCTTTTGCAAACACTATACTCACACTCCAAAACAGTGAGAAATCATCTTATGGTACCCCTGTATCTTAGGGAGGGAGCTTTTGTGATCAGCACCTTGAAGAAAAGTCTGTAACAAAACTTCATTTACAGTGAGCAGAGCAGTTTGTACAGTAAGCTTTTCTTTTTCTGTTTTTAACTCCTATGAATTAGAGCAATGAAGCTGGTGGAGGGTATGGAGAGTAAGTCCTGTGAGGAGTGGATGAGGCAGCTGGGACTGTTTAATCTGGAGAAATTCTTTTCTCAGGGAAGGACTTATCACTCTCTACAACTCTGTGAAAGGAGGTTGTAGCCAGGTGGGGATCGGCCTCGTCCTCCAGGCAACAAGTGACAGGACAAGAGGAACTGGCCTCAAGCTGTGCTAGGGGAGGTTTAAGCAGGACATCAGGAAGAATTTTTTTCACAGAAGGGCTTGTCAAGCATTAAAATGGGCTGTCTAGGGAGATAATGGAGTCAGCATCTCTGGAAGTGTTCAAGAAATGAGCGAATGTGGCACATGGTGCTATGGTTTAGTTGACATGGTGATGTTTAATCAAAGGCTGGACTCAAATGATCGTGGAGGTCTTTTCCAATCTTAATGATTCTGTGAATTACTGTAATTTTTGAAACTTTCAGAGAGTAGTTTATCGTTACCACAGACCAAAGAAGGCAGTACCTAGAAGTAAGATCTCCAGTTCGGTTTGTTATTAAAAGTTACTTTTTTAGAATACCTGTCTGAAAATGTCTTCACGTGTTACTGCACTGAAGAGCTTCCGCTGTGGCACCTGCACAGCAAGAGACAGGGCCTGGGTGTGGATTTCATCCTCAGTCTTGGTCCCAACAACAAAAGTGATGCTAGGCTTCCAGTCATCCTACATTCCAAAATAAAATATTTAAGGCATTAAAACTCAAGCCAATAAAAGTGCTTCTCTGAAGGTTCAAAGAGTAATCCTGTAGAGATGGCTTTATGTCCCCTTAAGACATATTAAACATCACTGTATTAATCACACTGAAATTGCATGCAACCTGAAAAAGCACATACTCTTTTGTCCCAAATCTTTCTGCCATCAGGTGGCAGCATCATGCTATGGAAAACACAAATGCCTACTAATAGCCTCTACAGACCTCCTCGCAGGCAAACACTGCATCAGCATCACACAAAGGTGCAGTAGCTTTGAAATGGCATTTGCAGATTTGACAGTTTGGGCAGCAAACAAGAAGTTCAATTTTGAATACCTGTATTATTGTAATTGAATATATGTATTATTGTGATTATTTGATGAAAAAAAATAAACAATTTTCAGCTCCCTCATCCTGCGAATTCGATAATGCCCAGATACTACTTTCTGAATATTGTAGCATTATTTTTATGATATTTTATGAGGGTATATTTATGCATAATACGGATCCTGCATAGTTTCACTAAATACTCTGAATCAAGAAAAATTTATTATCAATGGCAGGTTGTATTTCACTATAATGTTGACAAACCAAAAACACAAGCAGTTTTTAAATATTTGCAGTAGCATACACATTATTTAAATGAAAAAAAATGTTTTCAGCACTAAAAAACACAGAACAACACAAGATGGAAACACTATTTAGTGACATAGAACCACAAAAGCTTAAAAATTGTGTCATGTAAGCAACTTTTACTGGTAACTCTTCTTTCACATTTCTTCTTTAACCTACTGGAATTCCTTTCACAAAGTGAGTTGCTATCTCCATCAAATCTGCATCTTGCTCCAGAGTATTCTTTATCAGAATCAGTGGTGGCTGAACCATAAGCACTTCTAATGGCTCTGCTGTATACTCTCCAGTAACCAACAAATTTATTCTTTTCAATGCATGTCTGCATGTGTAAATTGCAAGGTTACCAATACAGCTGCATAAAGGAAAACATGAAAAGGGCTTCAGTCAGATCAAGGCAGTCCCACGACAGTCACACTAATCAGGACCAGGCTAAGCAGAGTTGCAGTCCAGAGTGCATCATAGCAAGGAAAGATTTTTAAGAGATTTAAGAGAGGGTGGTAGCTTTAGGATATTGATGAAAATATATTTGTATGTTTATATTATGTGCAAAGTCCTCATGGAAAACAGGAACAAAACCTGAGTTTCTGGTAAAGTGAGGAAAAGGACCATTCTAAGAAAAAGACTCATATGATAAAAGAAGAATATTTTTCCAGTTCTACAGTACCCTTCTTCCTTTGTTCCTTTTCTTAGCTGATAAAAAGCCTACCCAAATGTTTGCATTTGAGTGGCTGATGGCTTGGCATGGGAAAGCCACAGCTGACCTAAGTTTCAAAACAGTATAAGCTTGCATGGCGAAACAGTTTGTCAAACTCTTAAGGTAAGGAAGGATAACATCACATGATTACTCCCCCATTTTTTTAACCACAGAATATCTGGAAAAACAAAAGAGATGTAAAGATCACTGGGTCACTAAGTGAAACTGCAAGTAGTTACAGATCAGATAACTAATCCAAAAGGGCCCCTACAGCTCCACACATCATGCACTTCCTTGACGGTTTATTGCAGCACAAAATAAATGTCAAGTTTTTAAAATTACAAAGTGCTAGGCAGTGCAAGCATATCACTGATGCTCTAGTGGAATTTATGAGTGTCCAGCTGCCCCAGGGCAGCAGACACTGCGCAGTGGAGAAGTGGCAGCAGCAGTGGTCTGTGTGGGGACTGCACCAAGTCACTGAATTCCCTTTTCCTCTTTCAACTCCACAGCAAAGATGGGGCCTGGTAACTCCTTCTGCCTAAGGTTAGAAGATAGCAACTGGTGCACAGCACTACAAAAGGTATTCCAAGATTATCATCAAAACACATGCACAGGAGTTGCAGTTAATCTAGATTGAAATTGTCACTGTATACCTGCCAAGATTTGAACAGCAATACTTTAGCATTCGTTGAACAGAAAGTATTTAGATGTTCACGCTTGTGTGCAAATGTGTCATTTTCTAGGCTCTCAGAATTGAGATTGAAATGCTCTCGTGGCAGTTTCCTGATGTTTCCAAGGCTCACCAGAAGAGACAGTCTTCAGAACAACCATTCACCTGTCACATGAGCTAATGGAGCATCTGGTATCACTGCATTGTCCACTTCAGTGAGGACCACCAAGAGAGGGAAACAAGGTCCAGTAAGTCTCACAGACAGATGCTGGCAGCACATGAGCAACAAGAATCGGGAATGTCAGGTTCTACTCAGGATGCTAGGGTAAGTATGGCCCAGCAGGAATACAGGACTTGCCCCCAGAGCTTCATGCAGTTCTTCAGATATGCAAAGAAATCTCTATCAGAGAGTCCTACAACCTCTGCCTTGTGCTTTCTTCAGTTCCGCATTAAAACATGCTGATAACTTGGTGCCCACAAATTAAACCTGCTTAGCATTGATTAATATCACTCTGCAACAATGTCTGTGGAACCTGCCTTCCTTCCTCTCTTCTTGATTTTTCCACCCCTTGGTGACAGCTGTCCCTAGTTAATTTCTCCTTCCATTTCCACTCTTTGTTCCTCATCTCAGTTACACCGCTTCTCTTCATGCTTCCCCCACTGGTGACTTGCTCCTCAGCCCTTGTCATACCTCCTTGTTCAGCTAGGCTCTAGTTTCATTATCTAATCCCACTTCTAACTTTCTCCATCCTCACATTCCTTCTCCAAATCCTTATCCTCTAGTCCCTATAATAATTCCCAGGCACTTTCGGAGTTATGCTTGAGCAATGAGACTCTCCTTCACAAAGGCACAATAAGCCTTTCCAAAAGAAGTCAGAATTTTCCTGATTTCCACTGTGGTGTCCACCTTCACAGCAGTCTGTGACAAAGCACCAAAGCAAAATATCAGGGTAGGTCCTGCTTGTGCCAAATGCATTGTTTCAAAAAAATTAGGACTTACCCACACAAAATTATCCAACCCCAAATTTTTGTTATCCAAACAGAAACTATCATCAGTGTGCCACATTTTCTCACCACTGTAAATGCTCTGCTTCAAAGAAACAAGCTGATAAAGCTTCTCCACGGAACAGCTCTGAGAGTATTTATAACATAGGCAAACCATTGGCTAGTATATTAAAAATAAAATACATGGAATGAGCCTCTACAAGATAACTGAACTCGCAGTGAAAATTACAACCCCAGCTTACTTAATTCTACAGAAGTATATGCAGCTCAATATAAGCTCTTTTGTGCAAAAATTTAAAAAGTATTAGAAACAACTTATACCTCCCTAGTGATGCTTTTCTAAAAAAAGTGGAAAACCTGGGAATTGAAGCTGGATAAATACTAGAAGTAGCTCCACACTCTTTAACAGGGAATAATGATCTAGACTTCCAAGAGTCATTAATAGCATATCATCTATTTCTAGACTGACCAATTTTGAAGCTCTTAAAGAACATTTTTCAGAAAAGCTGCACACTGAGAACATGAACTGAAGTGAATAAGGACAGTCAATGTGCAGCATTAATGCACAGTTTAAGGTGTTTAATTGATTATACTATTTTCTGATGTTAAAAATCTCGTATTTTTGCAATACTGCCTTTATATTATCGATCCTGTAACAGTATCCTTAATGTTCAAGGCACTGAAAGGATAGAGAAGGAACAGACCCTGCTCCTACAGCTCACCACCTAAAATCACAACATAAAAATGTGAAGGAAAAGTAGTAAAATGTATATGGTTACTTTAAAAATATTTTCTCCCTCAATATACAACTGCTCCTCTACTTAGTTTTATTCTTTCAAATGTTATTGTAGTAGTGAGACTTGAGAAAGGATCTGAAAGAGGATAGATTAGAGACCCTAAGGCTACCTCAAATGATGTTCCCAGCTTAATGAACAGGATAGAGAAAACCATAAAAATAACTACTGGAATAGCATGGAAACAGTCTAGGGAGGTTGCCATTGAGAGTGTAACACAAGCACTACAGACTGCACAAAGAAGACCAAAATGCAGGGAGTAGATATCCCAGAGAATCAACAATGCTGATTCAAATGTGAATTAAAAAAAAAAAAAAAAAGAAGAAGCTGGAAATATGGCATTGGCAACTGAATACTGCTTAAACAATCTGAAACAAGCTCCAATCAAAGGCAGGCCGGATTGGCATCACTGGTAAGCATCCAGTGACAACCATTGTTACAAATGACCCTGTCCTCCTGGTTTTAAAACTCTGGGCCATGTCAAGAGTTGAAATGCACCAAAGTCTCTCAGTGTTAGAAATAGCCATCTGTGTGGGAAACTTCTGTGTCCCCAGTTGAGGAAGCTCCAAATCTGCAAGATCAACCTAATTCTGAAAGTTCCATGTAAGCAGCAAGCTGTTTTCCAAAATTCTTTTGCTTCCTCGGAACACAGAAAGTGCCTCATCTTCTCATGATTTTGTTCTCAAGCCTACATTGTCTTCCTCTGTAATGTGATTTTTTCCAACAGTTAAAAACTGTAAACATAGCTTATATATCTTTTTAATGAGAGAAGTATTGGAATAGCATAGGTATGTTAAGAAAATCTCTAACTTTAATTCACATTGAAGAAAAAAGCAGATGTAGCACACAATTTTTTTCTTCCTTTCTAAACATATCTTGTTTTCTCTGCTTCATTTCCTAGATGCAAAAGGGCAGCTGTTCTAGAAGAGACATTTGAACAAGTCAGGTATATTGTTTATTTTTGCAGTACCAGTTTCTAGATTTCTTTGGCCAAGAAAAGCAACAAGCAGCCAGCTTACCCTCCCCTCATTTCCAGACAACCTGAGTATCTGTAATTTTATTTTTGTTGTGCAGTTTACTGTTTTTTGTTTGGTTAGGTTTTTTGTTTGTTTGTTTGTGGTTTTTTGGGGGGGTTGTGTGTTTGTTTTGTTTGATTGTTTGTATTTTTCCTTGGGACAACAAACAGTGAGTTCATTCCATTATACAAGAATTTCAAATTTACCTGTAAGAGCTGAGAAGAAACATTTGAAACTCAAACTCCACACATCTGAGCATCAAACAGAAAGTGTTCTTTAGTCCCCTGATTTTTACATAATACTTCAGAAACAATGAGATTTATTAGTGATTTATGAACAATTAGAGCACTTACTTTCAACAATGAAATAAATAAAGCTGGCATTACTGGGAAAGGTTGCTTATCAGGAACGTTGTAGTCTTAAGTTAGGACATCAGTGCTTAGAAATCTGCACATCCACTTTCTGATTATCTGCTGATTGACATCCCCATATTTATTAATGGATTTTGGTTTTTGGTTTTAAGAGCCTGAGCTTTTACTGTATAACATGGACAGGTGAGAATGTCAGAGCTCAACAGAATTTAACTTTTCTCTGAAGAGGAAGCAGTATGAATAGCAATCAAAAGTGGAACCATCCTATTCAGAACACTTTTAACGGTTTCACAAGTTCATCTCAATTTTCAGGCCATAAAATGCCAATAAAATGAGATAAATCATATAGATGGAAACTCAGGACAACACGGCTTCTACTTGCTATGCTTTGTTAATAAGAAGAAATAATAAATGACAGTTATTTCAATTAAGGGCTGTATTTGCCCAAAATTCACCTTTCACTTAGCAAATATCACCCTTTAGCTACTTAACACATGTGAAGTTTAAAACTACCTAAGAATCTTAATTTCTATTTTGTAATTTAATTCTGTAGTGAACCCAATCAAAATAGATGATAAATATCTGAAGGCAAATACAGTTTGCAGCTCCACGCTCTTCTGCACAGCACATTAGGAAAAAGAAAGATGTATATAAACTATAATGTGAGGCTCTGGAAAATCCATATTTCCGATGTACATGTTTTTAAGTTGTGTGTTTGCCAGTTTTCACAGTGCATTTAGTAAAAGCAATTATTTGGTTAGTAAATACCATTTAAATCATATTTTAGTTAGCATACCCATCCATAAAAATCTTAACAGCACTGGTAAAATGATTCTTTTCCATAGATTGAACTAATAAAATAGTGTAAGTCGTAAACACATTAAAATGTGAAATTTCACAACTTGGTCTATCTGGTACAATTTAAAACCAGTTCTACTAAATTCCCTTTGACTCCACTGAAGGGAAAGAATATTTTCTAAATTGATCCCAGTAAAAGATTTAAAAATTCTTTACATATGAATTATGAGGAAAGACATTTATTTACTTGATAGGAGTTCCTGTCATCTCCCACGTAATTTCAGATTCATATGGTATATCACACACAATACTGAGGAGGAGTAAGAAATAAGTTTCGTGCACTGTGTCTAGTGAGACCTACAATTCAAGTTGCTCAACTCTCTGTTTACACACTGCTTTCAGTTCCTGAGCTTTATACACATTTTAGTTTAAACCTCGCATGCTAGATGATTATTGGGGTAGGATGGGGGGAGGAGGGGGAGGAATAGTGTGGTTAGACTACTTTCAGAATGAGATTTGATTTTTTAAAATCATGTTTATCCTTTAATAAAAAGCCCTATGTGATTAAGTAGTTAAGATATTCAATGCCCTCCGTGTTCAAGAGGAAGGAATTAAATTTGGCAGCAGTCGCACTTGTGTCAAAGATGTGCTTTTACAGAGCATGTTTATTTACATTAAGTACACCCACATTTGGCCACACTTGATGAATCTTGATTCACACATGCTCAGAAGAGATTTGTTGGCATTTGACAGTTTTGTACCGAGCGTGCTCTTGCCCATGACTATAAGAGCTACACAAGAATATTCCTGCAGTAAGAAATTTCAGTGGCTGCCCAGCATCTCAGAAGCCTGAGTTCAAACTGACCACAGCAAGGAGACAGTTTTTCCCATGTTCCCAAGGCTCTGCCTGTGAACAGCATGGCAGAGAAAGTGAAATTAGCTTAACTGGAACAGAAAGCAGTCAGACGATACCAGAGTTACGGAAACAAGGCATCTCAAGTCAGCCCCCATGTGTATAGGCATTATGATAATCTTTAATTAGGTGATCGCATACTTTTTCCTACAGAATTCTTGCCCCCTTCAGTGAACATTCAACTTTTTTTTTTTTCCATCTGCCTCAATGTGTGGTCCTGAATAATACCAACCTTGACATTTCCTAAATTTTGAGCGTTTTATTTCCTACCTTTAAAAATACTTCAATATAATGGTTTGCATTTAAGAAATGTAATAAAATACATGTAGAGGCAGCAGACTATACAAAGCACTTTGTTCAGTGAATTCACTGCACAATATCCACAACCACAATAAACACCACCATAAAAAACATAATCATTAATAGGCACCTTGCTAATAAGCACGGGAGAAAGACCAGGAACAGAGTAGGTGATGGAGATTGGACCTTCACCCCATTCTTATGCTTCAGGGAGGATCTCTGTGGGCAGGGACAAGATTGACAGGTAAGAAAGGGCTCGAGCACCTTAGAACTCTACTGAAAAATCTGTGTTCTATGGAAACATGGGAAACAACAGCCTAAGCTGTTCAAAAAGTGATCTTGTCTGGCTAAACTTGTACTACATGGTTACTACCAAATAAAAGTAAAAGCAAGTAAATATTTAAGAGATTTTTGGACATCTGTGGCATTTTCAGGAAAAGGAATTAGCCAGTTTAAAGGCCTCCTCCTGAATTCAAAGTTCCTCATTTTTAACCAGAGCTGCTGGCATATTAAAAAACAAAACAAAACAAAACAAAACAAAACAAAACAAAACAAAACAAAAACAACAAAGCAACAAATCAGAAAACGACAGCAACTAAAACAAAAAACTGGTTTTTTTTTTGTTTTTTTTTTGTTTTTTTAAATAGGGCACAACAGGGATCTACAAAACAAGGAAGCCACGGAAACAATTTGTCTCACTTGCAGAAGCAGTGCTAGATAAACACATGCGAGATAAATATTATTGTTTGCTAAACTACCACCCTATTTTGAAACCAAATTCTCTCTTGCAAGTCAAGATTTATGAGAAGTACATTGCTTACACAGAACCTGGAAACCTAAATATGCCTTTAGATCCTCACACTCTGTAAAAGAAATAAAAATAAAAAGGGAAAAAAGCGCCTTTTAGCTGCACACACTCAGGCAGGAAAATTACAGCCTCACATTTTCAACGCTACAGTTAATGCTGTGTCAGCACCTCCATCAAGCCTCGTTGTTCAGCAGTTTATAAAAAGTTCACTCCGAGCCGAAACTTGGCACCCGGAGCCCAGCAAGGAAAGCGCCGAGGAGAAGGAGCACAGAAACCCGCAGGGCGACGCTCGGTGCCGGGGGGCAAAGGGGCAGGGGGGCTCCGCCGCACATCGGGACCGTTCACGGCCCTCCCCGGGGCCACCTTGCGGACCCCTGGGGCCCTCCGGCAGTCGCGACCACCGGGGCAGGGAAGCGGCGAGGGCCGCCTCCAGCCCGCTCCCCCCTTCCCACCGCGGCTGCCTTCACCTCCTCGAGGCGGGCGGACACCAGCGCGGTCTCCCAGTCCGGCAGCCCAGGCACCGGCGACTCGCGGCCGGACTTGGGCCGCTTCGGGCCCATGGCGGAGCTGCAGGAGCGGCAGCCCCGCCGGCCCCACGCGTCGCCCTGGCGACCGCGCCCGCGGCGGGTTCCGGCATGGGGAGCGCCGCGCCCGGCCCGCCCCAGTGTTCGTGTCCGCCCGCGGCGGCTGGATGGAGCAGCGCTCCTCGGGGAAAAGGCCGGTGGGGGGGGCAAGCCTGTGCAGCCTCTAGAAGAGACATCATCAATGCCTATAAATATCTAGAGCGTTGGAGGCAGAGCACGGAGCCAGGCTCTGCCCGGTGATGCCGAGCCACAGGACAAGAAGCAACGGGCAGAAAGTGATGCACAGCAAGTTGCACCTGAATATGAGTGAGAACTTTGCTGTGTGGGTGAGCACACGCTGAAACAGATTGCCCAGAGAGGTTGTGGAGTCTCCCTCACTGGAAATACTCAAGAACAGTCTGGATGCAACCCTGTACCATGTGCTGTAGGAAGACCCAGCTTAAGCAGGGAGGTTGGACCACTTGACCCGCTGTGGTCCCTTTCAACCTGATGGATTCTGTGGGATTCTCGTGGGGCTTTTGGATGCTTTCCATCACCATTTTTGAAACAAGCGGTCCCCAGCACGGCTGCCCAGAGGAAAGGCATCACCAAGGCTACATGGGAAGGGTTGGTGCCACCCACGCTCACACGGACACCAAGTGACACATCTGATCCCCAGGACACCAAGTGACACATCTGATCCCCAGGACACCAAGTGACACATCTCATCCCCAGGACACCATGTGACACATCTCATCCCCAGGACACCAAGTGACACATCTCATCCCCAGGACACCATGTGACACAGGCTCATCCCCAGGGCCGCACGGCAGCACCCGCAGCAGCTCTCGGCGTGCCCGACGAGGAGGGCGAAGGCGAAGGCACAAGCTCCGGCAGCGGCGCTGGAACGTGACCCAAACAGCGAGGCGGGGGTGCGCAGGTGTGGGCAGCCAGGCCTGCTCCCAGGCCCAAGTGGCTCTCCAAATACTACCATATGTTACGGCACTGGGACCAGAAGGGAAGAGGGAGGCACTGTTGGGAGAAAACAGGAGAGCTGCCAAGATAAAGAATTCATTACAGAGGAGTCATGTTGTGATCTCACACTGGAGACGAGTGAAATATTCTGTGTGATTTAACATTTGGTGAAAATACCCCAAACCACATGCTGCCCTTCCCCCACCGCCTTATACCGACCAGAGTTGCTCAGAGCCTCCAAATCTTTATGTTATTTTCGTCAGAGCTTAAAACCCTGCTGTGCAGTGCGTTACTGCTTTAGTCAGGATTTCATTCTGGGATGATACTGACCTAGCATGTGTGCTGTATAAAACACCTTTTATTACATAGGTTTAGTGAAGAAGTAGGAATTTAGGTTCATAGGGGATATAACAAGCAAGTCTCTCATCATTTTAGTTTGCAGAAGGGCATCTTCCCTCTATTTGCAGACAGTGATGCAGTTGATAACATGGGAAGGTGGCACAGTAGACTTGCCAACACCCATTAATATTTACCCCCAGCCCAGTTCTTCGCTGGTGTCCATTTTTCTCCGTTTGAGTTTTTCTTTTGTTGTCCAGAAAAAAATAAAATAAAACCAGACTTCACTTGTTTGCAGTAATAGGCACCATGACATTCCCGCCTTACCCTTGTCCTTCACTGAAGTCTTGGATACACAACTTGCTGTACCTGGTGAGGTACACAGAGAGATTATGGAAAGGAGGAATAGGGCAGGAACACCAGTTGTTGTAGCTGAACAGTAGAGAGGTTTGGGGAAGAATGCACGGATACTGCTGCTAAATATCCTAATTATGAACCACCCTTCAGATTTTTCATGGCTCAGTTTTCAGGAATGAATATAAACTTTGGGAGGAGTGACAGGAGAAGGTTGTGCACCCAGATCTCGATGGTATGATTTGAAATGTGCATTACCATGACATTGCCAGGAGATGATAACTCCTTAATTATGCCCATACCTGGATCTGTATGCCCAGATCATTGGAAGGTTAAAAATCAGAGAGACTGATGTCAGCTTACAAACAGCTCTGAGAACAGAAAAAATAGCTGTGAGAACCATGAACTGGCCTGTTTACATCTACTGTGTGTTTGCTTGATGCATAGGGATTAGTTGAAGGAAATTGTTTTGCTCTGCTGCTTACCACTGTAGCAAATGCATCTAGATAACTTATTTATTGTTGGGTGCTGTTGCAGATAGCAAGTCAAATTAAAGTAGGGCAGCTGATCACTAGGAGTTTATACCAGTTCTTTTACAATTACCTCCACCACTCTCCCAAACAAAGAAGTGGAAGAAATTGTATTTATTCCCTATTACAAACGGTCGTAGCATATGGTCCTGAAATTGGTTATCCATCAGTGAAGTCAGCTGAAGACATCTCCTGTTTGGCTGTTTGTCTATTTAGTTGTGCTGCCAAAGATGCTTGTAGACCAAGCTGTGAACCAGATCACTGAAATCCCCTTGGTTAAATCCTACAACAGACAGACAAATAAAAAATACTGGGAAACTACAGACTTTGTTTCCTCCAAATGGTCTGGGCTGCAAAACACCCAGCTGCATGTTTTGCAGCTGAGCTGTCTGAAAACCTTCAACTTCCTTCTGATAACTAAAAGATGAAGTTGCTGCAATCTCAAAACTTGTATTAGCAAAACTGAATGTAATTCAACTATGCTGATAACCTGCTGATTAGAGGAATATGTGAATTACAGATTCAGAGAAACAATAGGCAGTTTGAGGTACCTTCTGCACAAAACAGGACATTTCCAAGTAGTGAAACTTGGTCTCCTATTAATGCAAGAGTTAATGGGATTATCTGTGGTGACTTTGTGTAGGACAGAAATATTTATGGTGAGATTTTCACAGAGAGTGGCAACCTAAAAATCATGAATCAGCCTTTTATTTTTTGGCTTATTAAAAAACACCATTTGTGAATATATGTGCGGAGAAACCTAAAACATGAGTTTACAATACACTTGGAATCCTGAATAAGACTCTGTGTAAATAAAACATAATTTACCTTTCCCTGAGAGACAGGTTAACAACCCTGTGTATTCTGAGTTTATACAGCATGGTAGGAAGGCATGCATGGTTAATACTGTGGAGTAGCTAGACACAATACCGTCTTCCTGTGCCCACACTTTAAAAAATAATATAGAAAGAGCGTTTAAAAATTAGGTATAGTCTTTATGTCCTTCAGGAAGAAGGAACACTGGTTGTCTCTTCATTTAGGGCAACTTAAAGGATATTTGCACTTAGTTGTTCTTCAATAAGGAGTGGGCAGTGGAAAGGCATTACTAGTTGTACATGTAATTTTTTCTCTACTTGATGTTTTCTGAAACACTACAGTTGACTAAAAAGCTACTAAAGGTTTTGGATCTCAATAATTAAAGTTTGATTGAGTGAGAGGGGAATTAATTTTAATCGTGTTTGCTTTGTTTTAAAAGCATGCTAATTTTAAATGCTTGAAAAATATTTGGAAAAAAAGATCTTTTCAGTAAGAACCATCAACTTCTCAGCTTTAGTTGGAAAGTGAGCAAAGAGTCTCTTTGCTTGAGTCCTTAAGAACACACTTAATTGCTTTATACGGCTTTCGTAAGATTTAAATGTGTATGAAATGTGGAGGCTTCCTGAATTATGGCTTCAGAAAGCTGTTTCTGTTTGAGGAAACTGGCCAGAAAGGTTGTCTAGAACAACTAACATGGCCTTCAGCACTTCTAAGGAAAGAGACTTTCATCTTCCTTATATTTCTAAAAGAAGAACGGTATTAAAAAAAAGAAAAAACCACACATTTCCCCCCTCCAAGAGAACACTGTTCAGTCTTTTTTCCCCTCAGAAAGGAAGAAGGGGAGGAACATGAGACTCATTTTGCTTTCCTTTCCAGTTTCACAGCACTGCAGCATCTGGGCCGGCAACAACTTTTGCTTGAAGTTTTCAACCCCCCAGGACACAAGTGTCTCACAAGTTACACAGATCTGACAGCTATAGCATGTGTTACCACAGCCTCCCAGAACTCTCACATACCAAGATGGATGTAGGAGGTCTTTGCCTACAGTTGCTGCTCTGGCCACAAAGTGATTCCTTATAATTTATTTCTTAGTCTCTAAATTTGTTTATGTAATTTGCATAAAGCTTCCCACATGGACTGTGTTGGCCCTGTGGATGTGGACCAAATAACTGCTTTGGCTTTAGGATCTAGAAAGCTTATTTCTACATCAATAAATTATAAGTGCATTTGCCCTGAAAGGGACAAAGGTTAAGCTAAGTGTAAACATATTAACACACTCCCCTTCTGAATATGGCATGGTGCTCTTATTTTTCTGCCAAAGATCAGTAATTTCTTAATTAGACTGAGTTCTAATCATAAGGAAACAATAAAATAAGCACTCCTTCTCAGATTGTAAAGGGCCTTCCTAGTAAGATAAGGGTTTCCAGAGGCTTGCTGAACTGTGAGAACATGCAGGGATGGTTAGAGAGAAAGGGAACAGCTGAACTGTGAAGGCCATGCAATTCAGACAAGTCCATCCACCACATGGCAGGGCCTGTCCCCTGATGCTGAGCCAGTCCATGCACAAATCACTGGGTCTAACCTATTTAAGCTGGTATATCTAATAACATGGCCAAAAGCAAAGCAAGTTATAGACATTCCATTTTCCCTGCAGCTCTTGCATTTAATGGATGCCTGGCCAATCTGTTTTTTTTCTCTTCACTCAAATATTTCCAATCAAGGTAAGTTATAAGTGTATGTAGCCTCTGTTGTTTATCACAAGCATGACATGCAGAACAGATCAAACTTTCTGTACACGTACAAATAAGTTTACATTTAAGAGTCTCCACTAACTTTTTTTACTGGGAAAAAACCCGAAAACTTACAAGGCCCTGTATTTAATTTTGAAAAAGATGCTTTCTTAGTCTTCTCTCCCACGTGCATGCACGTGAAAGGAGAATGTTTTTTCCTCTCTGTAGCAAATGGTATAAGGATTCCTGGCAAAGCTCAAAATGAAATCCATTATCATCTGTCAGTAAAATGACTTCCAAATTCCAGTTGGATGCTGTGCAACAGTCTCTTTAAAGAAAGACTCCTCCTGCATTTGGTGTTGTAGTTCTACTGTCTCTAGGTAACTAAATTTTGGAAGCAGTTCAGTGTTCCTGGTCAGCAAAAACAATCCAAATTCAGATATGTCAGGCTTTATTCCTGCCCCTTTCCAAAACAGATCACAAGTTTTCATTCTTCTCCCTAAAGAAATAAATCCAAAGAAAACGTTTTCCGACCCTTCCAGAAAGCCAAACTCCCCACTTCCAGTCCGTTCTCCTGCATTTTCCAATCCTGTATCATTGCCTGCTATCTTCTGGCACAAAAGTAGCTGTTTCTTTAAGGCTGTAAGGTCCTCCATGGAGATCTGCTTCTGTGACCATCCTCACTCCACCACCATCCAGAAAAGGTGACTTACACAGTAGTGCTGAACACTAACTGCTAACGTTTCTCAAAAGCCAAACAATGGAAAGTCTAAAGAAGTGGGATTTGAAACATTGTGCCATTATTGGTGCAAAATTAAGAATGTTTCTAATCCATTAAAAACAAACATTAACACCATGGAAGGTAAAGAGACTTGAGAATAAACAGTCAGAGTTTACAATGCAAATATTGATGATGAGGTGGAAAGACATGATGTGTTTGTTTATTTAAAAAACAAAACCTGAAAGATCATTTATAAAAATAAGTGTAAGCTGTACTGGAATTGGAGTAACTAAATGGCTAGGGCCATACTTCTTTGGCCTTGGTAGCCTAATTCACTGAGCTTTTAGTTGGGTAGTTTATAACTGAATTTTCTGAGAGTGACGTCTAATTGCAGAATAACTAATGCCACATTATATACTATTCTAAAACAATTGCTTCAACTTTAATTCCCCCTGCTCTCTATCTAAACTGTTTTCCTGAACATTTACACTTTCCAGTAGATCTGATTCAGTGAGCAGATTTTGTAAAGTACAGGTAGCAATGACTATTTCCTGTTCTGTTTTGGCTCTTGGTCATACTTGTGCCTAAAATCAGCTTTATAGAACAGCCATGATTAAACTTCCCGGCCCTAGGACTGTATCACAAAACACTATAATGCCTTATGATGTCACCCACTAAATGCTTTACTGTTCCATAAACTTGAAGTGTAATTATTGTCTCCTTACCTCAGACTAGAAAAGCATCCTGTGCTTCTCTCTTCCCCACCTCTGTCATTCCTACTTCACAAGCTTTTCTTATTCTGCATCTCCAGAATTCAAACTGGACCCCACACTGTGGCACCATAGAGAATCAAATCCAGCACTGCCCAGCAGGAGCACATCTTTCACCAGTACCTCTCCTGCCAGTCCTTGCTTCTAGATGCAGCTGGTCCATCTGATCTGGGCTACACCTGCCAAGCTCCCCATCCTGTGAACTCCAAGCACAGTGCTCTAATGAACATATTTATGCAGGTGTGGTCCTCTTCCTCATCAGCTATGCTGGATTGCCTCCTCTCTTGCACTTCATTGAGCACCCCACTACCATCATTTCCCAGGCAACATATGCAATAAAAGAATATGGGAATGCTGGCTACTGCAATAGCTAATGAGATGAGTGCAAAGCCTAAAATTTGTGAGCCATCCAATAGAAACTTCAGAAAATTTCAGAATTTACTTATTCCTGAGGGCATCAGGATCTAGCCCTGAACCTGTACAGTGACCCTGCAACTGTTGTAGCCCCAGCTGTTACTGGGAAAAGCGTGGTGAGAAACAGTTGAGGGGGATGAGCAGGTTATTGGCAGTGTCTGCTTGCCAGGCCCTCATCTTGCACCCTCCTACTGAGACAGTGAGAGATGGAAAGTATTGTGAAAGATGGCTTACCTTTTTAGAATTATCTGCAATGAAGTATTATTCTTCAGCTTCTTTGGAAGGACACTGTGCAGATATGTGAAGTAATAAGATTTTAGTGAGTCTTAACAATATGTGAAAATGAAAGAATTTGTGCTGTCTGTTTCTGCAAATGACAGCAAAACCAAGGCTCTGTCATACACTCTGCCTTTCTTAGGCAGCTATCTGAAGGAGAGGAGATTTCATTTAAAATTCTCAGAAAACTAATTATTTAAAGATCAAATTAAATAAATTTAGGAAAGATAAACAGTATTTTCATCCCTATTGGATGCTAACACTTGCTTTAATGTAAAAGCTCCACTTATTGCTGACAGGTGTTGTATAATAAATGAAAGTTACAAAGAAGATTTAGTAACACTTTATCATCAACATTGTACACCTTCTGCCATGACCAGCCATTCATATGGATTCAGTAAGCTTTAAGCAAATAAAATGCAGCAAGCGTTTACATTATATTATTACAGAGATTGAATTCAAAAGGATTTCTAATTAGCACTTTTCTTAGTTAACAAACTGTGTTAGCACTAATTCCCATCAGTCAAATTCCTTAATGCATATTAAGAGCAGTCAAAATGAAAAAGCAGGCCTTTTTCCATCTCTCTCCATCTCATTACTTCAGACAAAGCAAAATATTTACTGTGGCAGGGCTGCAAAATGTGGAGGGCCATTAATGGAAAAGGTACATTAGTTAGCTAAAATCTGGCCATGCTCCAGATGTATTGACTTGCTTGTGCCAGTGCTTTCAGATCATGCCATCCCAAATACTTATTTTGTATCCAGTGATTTTAAGAGAGGTACTAATCAACATTTGAAAATAATGTGGAGAGATTTGAGCCAAACAGCTGAGCTCAGCAGTTTGGCCTAATGTACCAGCTATAGTATCTAAACCCTAATTCTCAACTACACACTTATACTTGGAGTATGTAAACGTTGTAAAGTCATTGTGACTGCCTGTCATTGAGTATGTCAAAGTGGCACTGTGAGCAAAATGAAAGAAAGCAGAATGTCTTAGTTTTCTTTAAAATACATATTAAATGCCAACAGAAAGCTTTTTTTTTTTTCTGGTGAAAACGTATTTTTCTGCTTGCCTGGAATTATCTTTGCTTTTCTTCATCATCCCACAAAATCCTCTGATGACTAAACAATAATAATTTAAAGCAAACACTGACGAATGAGCTATTTTTACTGCAAACTCCCACCAGTAAACCGTGAGTGCCAGTTCTACCAGTGTGAATCAATGAACTGCAGCTTGTCTGGTTTCCACTTATACAAATAGCTGACATTTGCAAGATTTAATTGAATTTTTTTTTTTTTTTTTTTAACACCAAATATTGTTTTCCAGGACAGAAGATTAACTGAAATTCAAAGGCTGTCTTCTGGTCTGATGATCTTTAGAGAACTCTAGAAAGACAGAGCTATGCCACCATTAAGTGTGAGAGTTTGGATGGAAGAACAGGCTACTCTGAATCTGAATCACTCCTAGAGTGGTTTTCATTTCAGAGGTGATGGAAATATATTTTGGAGATCATGACATAGCTTTTGCACAAAATGTTCAATCAACACTTTATGTTCCTTTTTAGAGCTTAGTATTTGAGATTCCAAGCTGGAGCAAGTATCTCTCTCTTATTTTGGGGCAGTAAGTTAGCTGTGGGAAAAGCTGATCATTTCTGAAGCAAGGAAATAATTGACTACTAAAGCTCAACACTTACCTCATTCAGACCTTGTCATCAGAGTTCAAGTAATTCTAGATGCTTTGAACAAGAGGCTGAGGCCCAGTTCTGTAGGCACTTAGCTCCCCAGATACCTTGAACGATCTGAGCTTGTGTACCTGGCCTGCACACCTTGGATCACTGGGTATAGTCAGGTCTGAACAGAGTGCTGTCTAATAGGGAAAAAACAGGGCAGACTGAGCTGGATTACCTTTCTTTTCTGCCCAGAATGAGTGGACTAGCAACATGGAGTAGATATGATGGGCAACGCTTCTCATCCAGTGGTTCTAATAGATTTTAGGGAAACATTGATCCCTGCATCAGTCAGTTGATTCACTGCATATACTAGGATACTCTTCAAATCAGAGACGTGGAGATCTTTCCTGCCAAGCACAATAGAGTTCCCTGTAGAAAGCGCTATCCTTTTTTGCTTTTCAGAACATGGCAAAATGATGGAAAGTTTCACAGTGCCATAAACCATTTTTTTTCCTAAGTCTTCATGATAAAGGACTATTGATGATGCAGCTTGGCATTTGGGAGGCATTCCTCAAGGCTGCATTTATGCCATTATTGATATTTCATCAACTATCCAGGAACAGAGCAATCTTCTGAAAAAATGAGTGCATTCCTGATCCTGATTTTAACTACAGAAGTAATGTGAAGGTGTGGAGAAAACCAGCGTGTGACAGAGCTCAGAACCCTGGGACAAACTGCATTAGTGCTCCAACACATGAACAAGCAGTCTATACAGCTCAAAGTATGATGAAGGGTGATAATGCACTAAAGGCAGGCACTTGAAACTGCAGGAAAATAATTCCAGTTCTCTTAATGCAAATATACTACAGATGGCGCATAGCAATATTACCATTTGGGACTACAGTATGTGTTCAATGTCTTTTTAGACTGAGATACCTTGACCTGCCTTAACCCAATTGTTTGCCCATCCTCCCATGCTGGTATGTAGACCTCCACTTATATATTTGGAATTTAAAGAATTGTTGAAAGGAGGAAGAATTATGCACACACTTTAATCATTTTGTTTTCCTCAAGTCAGTGGGGAAATAGAGTGTTTTAATTGACCTTTGAAAGGCTCCTGCCCTAGATGGGAAGCCTTGGAACTCATTTACATTAGAACTTTTAAAAGAACAACTTATCAGTCTGATAAAGATCAAGCTGGGGATGTTTTGCCCAGCTGCTTTCTAGCATATGTATGAGAATTGAATGTGGTGGTTTTTGAGTGTTTTTTTCTGAGTGCATAAGACACTTCTGTACAGTCATAGGTCTCAAACATAAGTTTAAGAAAGAAGGATAGAACAAAACAGTGCAAAGCTAGTTGTAATGTTAAATATCCATATTTTCAGTATTAAGTATCCATATTATTTTCAGTGGTTCAGTATGCATTTGTAAAGCTGGGGCTGCAAAATTCAGGCAAGATTCTTGATAGCAGTGAAAGAGCAAGACTGTTCTCTAAACTAACAGATGTTCAGTACTTTTTATCTATGAGAAGAAAAGTACAAGCATAGGAAAACAAACATCAGTGTGGGATTCCATCCTTTGGGAAGAGAAATATGTTACAGATTTAACCCCTGTGCAATCTCTCCAGCTGCACTTCACCTGGACAGAAACGGTGGGATAAGTGTACGTGCTGAACCATGAAACTATAGTATTTCCTAGCTTATCTTTTGGTTGTTTCAAACATACACTCATGACCTAGAACTCTGTAAAACACTCCAAATTGTGATGAGATTCTGACAAATCTGGTGAAAGGTAGACTTGTTACCTAAGATGGAGTTTGTGCCAGAGACCTTGGTTGTTGGCTAGATGGCAGTAGAGGTTATTTTTGTATTGATATACATGTGCACTGTGTATCCTACCACTTTGAAATTCAGCTCACTGTACTAATGGAAAAGTTTCCGATATCACAGATCTACTTGTCCCTATGCTAGTGCTGCTGTGTGCTCTGTTGCATCCAGCAAAAAGTGATTTTTATAAGGACAGCTCACTGTTTTTCTCTATACTTCTTTCTTATTTGTGGAATGCAAAACCAAACACCCTTCACTTGTCCCTTTTCGAGAATAAAGTTCTAAACAACATTATACATATCAACTAGATGCCTGCTGCTCCAGGGCAGTGAAAGCCTGTTTTCTGTCTGTTCCCCAGTAGACTCCCAGTTTATGTTTTTCCAGTGGTCACTTTGCTTGCTTTGTGCAATAGAGAGTTTGGACAGGATATGGGCTTCAGTTTGCTAGTGTAGTGATGTGGGCTTATGGCATGATAATTAATCCTCTTCATCTTGGGAACAGGAGTAGCTGTGCAAGCACCAGGACTTTTGTGTCCACTCAGGGAATGTCATTCAGGATGGTGGTTTAACTCCTCTAGCAGAAGGTGGCTCCTGTTGGCATGGGAGTCTCTGCGTATCCACAGAGTTTCCACAGGCAGGGTGGCTGCAGTTGGGGAGATCTGCAGTTTAGGCAAGGAGCATGTAGGGGAAACTCTGGCAGCTGATCCTTGTGATTCCCAAGAATGCCAAGAAAACCTGTGGTTTGGAGACCATGTGAAGTACACCATGGCAGGATCACTGGAGACTGAACTTATATAAGGCCTGCAGTGCAGTCTCAGTCACCTGCTGGATGTTGGCAGAACAGGGGAGACACAGACCAGCCTGGCTCAAATATCTTTCAGAGAATCAGACAACATGTTGCTCCCACCATTGAGTCAGAGACCAACAGGCTGATTTAGGTCTGGTCCCCTAAACGGGTATCGATGCAGCTTGATGAGATTATGCAACCCCTGTCTCTTTCAGAGAAGGAAAGTGCCCTGCAGGGATCTCTTCACAGTGTTCTTGGCCTCACTCCGTAGCTGACTGGGACAATAGGTTTCCCAGGGCTTCGGGGAATGGATGCAATGATATTTAGGCTTGGATATGGAAAACCCGAGGCCCAGAGGAGCTGGTTTATATCGTCCATCTCCTCTTCCTTGGTGCAGCACTCACAGCGTCCTGTGGAGCCCTCTGCTGCAGCTGGAGCTGGTGCCCCTCTGTGGCAGCAACTGCCTTCAGCCCTGCTGCTCTGCCTTTGCCTCACCACCTGTTGGTGGACACACTCTCCCAGGCAGCCTCAAGTCCGGGGAGATTAGACCCATTCATATCTGAAATGACAGGGGGGTGCGAAATTTTGAAATGGCTCGGCCCCTTAGTTCTGCTCCCCCACGGACCCCTGTCCCCCCTGAGCAGCTGCCCCCTCCCACCTCCCAAAGCCCCTTGGAGCAGCTGCTGTCCGTCTGGCTGCCTTGGTCTCCTTGTCAGCTGTTTGATGTAACCCATCAATCTTCCATCTTTCCTGCAAATCTCTGATGATCGAGTTTCACGTATCCAGGACTCTGGCCGTAAAGCCCCTTTCACTGGTATAATTAGTAATTAGAGGAATAATGTTAGCAAACTCCTCTTGGCATAAACAGACACTCAATCCCCATCTGTCAGGTCAGGAAATTCACATTAGGGCAAAGGCCCAATACAGATTTTTCTATCTGAGGTGAATGACACGCTCCGCAGTACTTAATTAAGCTGGCCACATGACATCGAGCCAGAGCTATTTATAAGTGACCACTTCAATTATAAACAATTTTCAGTGTTTTGAAAGTCATCGTGTCTTTCCTGCTAGGAATCCCCATGGGCTTTGAAAGAAATGGTCTCTCTCAGCAATGCTGTGTAGTGCTCAGTAAGGAGTCAGGGGGGTCATTCATGACTGGTGTTCAAGTCCATGGTCTTTCCTGGAGCTGCACTGTTGAGATGACACCATTTAGTGGATTTATCCCGTCATTCAAGCATGACAGGTAAGGCAGACTGAGGACCAGATCTCTTCACTGCAGACCTCTTCCCTGCAGTTAACAAACTCCTGATACTATGCAGTGGGTGAAGCTGAAGACAGACTGGTTCAGATTGGAAACAAGGCAGCCCGTATTTAATGTGCAACAGGCGAGGCTGGATGTTTTATTCTCCTGTAATAGACACTATAACTTGAAGATAAGATAATTTAGGAAAGTCCTATGATTTGTGCTATGCAGGAGACCAGAGCAGATGATCATGGTCTAGCCAGCTTCTTCTGGCTTTATCATCTGTATTGATTGGATTCTCATAAGAACTATTTTTTCCCCTTCATATGACTGAGGATCAAGCTTCTGGTGCTTCCATAATTATATGAGGAAAAGCCAGAGGTTGTACAGCTGGGCAAAAGCTCAGCAGTGGTTAAGATCAGAAACCCTTTTCTGGGGTTTTTGTTTCATTTATAGGTGTTGGTGCAACCAAAACAAAGATGAATGAGCCAAGTCTGTGGCTGTGTTCCATGCCTGCAGTTGGGCAGCCTATAAATACAAAACCACAGCACCACAACCAAGGCAATTCTTATGTGCCCAAAGTTTCATGTTGCCCTGTAACCCAGTCCTGGCTGGTCTCTCCAGAAGGAAAGCAATCTCTTTCCAGGTTTCTCAGGCAAATAAGATGTAGCAGCACGTGGTTGTTTCTGGTATGGGCAAGAGAGCCTGAGCGTGCTTGAGGCACACTCACATAAGGACCCATTGCTAAATGGAAGCTGGAGAATATGATCCGATTTTTCAAGCAGTGTTTAACTTTAAATTACATAGGCCACTGTATAGCTCAAAGTGACCTACCTCTAAGAGCTTGAGAGGGACAGGATGAACCACAGCTCCTGGAGTGGGAAAGGAGGACTTTCTGAAGAAGGAGAAAACCTCTGAAAGATACATGTTTCTTGTCATAGTCATTTTCTTTGCAGAATGTGTACCTGAAGAAGGACAATTATTTTTGTTGGAACCATTTCCAGATATTTTGAACACTGTGTCTCAGGGTACTAAAAATCAAGCTGGACATCAAGTTTACTCTTAGGTACAAAATATAAATTAATATAACATCACCGGAGAAATTGTGTGAAAAACAGGGTTAAATTCATACAGTAGCATAACCTCATACTTTTAACCTAAGGCATACCTCATAATGCTGTCCTTACTTTAAACAACTTAAAAGTCTTTGACCTCAACAGCTCAATTGTATTGTCTTAAAATATTTTTCTGGCTCATGTTTCTAGGCCTCAAAAAGGAAAGGTGAGCTCGAGGAAAAATAAACCAGTTATGTAGGATCACACTGACATCCTTAACAACTGATAACTCAGAGTCACTTTCAGAAGCCCCTGTCACTTGAGCTTACTGAAACAAGGGGTAACAGCAGAGGTTTGCTATTTGGTAGGTGAAGGAGCATGAAAAAGAGATGAGGTCATACAATTTGTACAACACATACTATTGGATTTTGAAGAGACTGCATGGCAGGAGAGGAGTGGTGAGATGCTGACTCAGTTCCGATGAGGACTGTGATCACAGTGGATCCCCTCTGTCAAGGGATCCCAAACAAGCTGTGATCCTTGTGCGCCATCTCTGTTCCCTGGTCCTTGCTGCAGTTCTTCTTTACCCCCACCCTTAGATGTTGTAGTTCAATCTCTTCTCCTATCCCTGCCCCAGTTTCTTGGCTCAGCTTGTCTCTGACTCCCTTCTCTGATTTGTGTCGCTAGCATTGACTAGGTCACTGATCAGTGTTTCTCTGCCACCCTAAGTTTACAGTAATTTCTCCCTACCTGTGTTTCTCAAAATCTCTGTTGCTCTGTACCACTCCAGCTACTCAGACTCTTCAGTCACCCTCGATATTCAACCTATATTGTCTTCTGTACACTCTGCTCCCTCTCCAGCCTCTGGGTTTACCTAGACCAACTCCTTTACCTTGCACACGACCCTTACTAGAACTGATTTCTGTCCTGCCACACTTCTTCATCTGACAGGTTTCCAATATAGCTTCTGACTCCATCCTTCTCCCTAAGCTGAGTCTTTCCTTCTCAGATGCCTCATTCTCTTTTCTTCCAAATGCAGCCTTCCCTTTTACTCAGATCCCTGTCCTGAGTATTCCTATATCAATTTTCTGCTCTGTATCAGTTGGGTTTTATTCCTTCCCCCTCTGCTCCACATCTGCTTCCATCCTCTCTGCCATTTTCTCTGATTTTCCTGTAGCAGATCCCACAATCCTGAGGGGAATCTGTCCTGCCACTATTAACTATAGGAGCAGTATCAATAAGAAGCAACCTACTTGACTTCTTATGCATGCAGAGCATGCACAAGATTCTCAGTGATTTCACATGTACAGCTCTGACCTGCACATATCAAAATGTGACCTTTGAACTTGGCCAAGCTTTGATAGTTTCCACGACAAGAAAATGAGGAACAGTCTTGACTCAAAAGTGATTCTTTCTGGTAGGACTACGTTTTCCTTTTGAACATTAGTACCACTACAGCTTCTAAAAAACAATAAAATCTCAGAATATGATGAGTATGAGAAAAAAAAGTGCATAAATTATTTTTTCTTTTTTTTTTAAAGTTGGTTTTTCCAAACAAGTGTCTAATCATGAATGTGACCATGACCAGGGAAGGCTAGGAACAGAGAGGGAGAGAAGGAAAAATAAGTGAAGACTTGAAAAGGAAGAAATCTATGACAAAGGTGTCTATGTCTTCCTTTCTTTAGCAGTTGCAGTAAGTCTTTAACAGCATATGGTTATTATGATAGTCTCTTTACCCCTCTCCTTGTCTTGTCTCCTCTTATTTCATTCAATCCCTTCTCTAATTCCTTGTCCCCATTATTTTATTCTTCAGTTCTGTACCTGTTTCATCTCCTGCTGTACCTCCTTATACTCACTTTGCACCTCATTTTGTTTTTCTTTCTTACTTCTTAATTATCTTCTAAATCTCTTTTCTTGGCTCCTCTCTCATGTCATAATTTTCTTCCCCCCTCAGTCTGCTTCATGGAATAACTCTGGCTATGAAAAAAAAGAAAAAGCCAAGAACAATAGCTATAAGGCCAGATGTCTGGACATCAGCATTCATTTGTGCTCTTACTTTTGGTCATACACAAAATGTGCCCAGCTGTTGCACTAAGCCCTTTAAACAATCAACAAATCCCTGCTCTGCCTGCCCTGAATATATTAATGCATAGAAATCCATCTGGAATTGCTCATCTTTTCTCAGGTCCTCTGAAACTACCTTCTACTTCTGGGTCTGATTGAATAAAGGATTTTATAAAGGATATTTTGAGAAAAAAATTAGAAAATCCTGTCGATTGTGAATCTCTTCAATTTTTCCACTGTGAAAGCAGGGTGGATTTCCCTTTCGTTGTTCTCTGTCCTCTCTATTTGTCCCTCCATTGCTTCATCTCCATTCCTCCATACATCAGTACTGTGCTGCAAATTGGCTGGAGAATGTGTCTGGGTTGACTGTGTTTGAAAGCCCCAGGCTGCTTAGTGATAACACCTGTCCAGCCAGTTAGAGAGGGTACAGATCTAATGGGGACTGTGAAGGGAGGCAGAGGCAGCTCTCTTCATTCAGCATGACACTGAGGGTTAATAGAAGGAAAATATTGATGTTTTATTGAATTACTCCTATAGGTCAGATCATATAACATGCCCAAGATCTAAACAATGATCCTGTTCTGGAGGAATGTGTGGTTCAGACTGATGAGATAAACCGTTTGCTGGAATATCTCTCTGAGTTCACTAAATTGCTTCCCTTATTTAATTACAAATTAATTGAAAACACTCCTTGCCCAGTGGAACAATACTTAAATTCTGATTTGTTGATAGAATCCTAATCCTGCTTCATATTCCTGTAGACTCTCCCACGATTATGTCATCAGTTTTACACTTTTTTAGGCTTTGGCAAAACGTTTTATGCAGGACTCATTAACATAAATAAAAGAAAAAGCCGCAGCCCTGGGGTACACAAAGCCTTTTGAGTCCCAGGCAGGGTGATGCTATCATAAGTAACAAAGTGGCACACTTGCATCTGATGTAAATTTGGTAGCAGAGGCACTATCGGAGTTCAGAATGGAAAGATTAGAAGAATCTGTTAGAAGAATGAGGAGATGAGCATTCAGACAGGAAAAAGGTGAAATTTCTGAAGGAAGAGGCTGAGTTATGGAATTATTTGAATTTAAAGCATCTAGAGGGTCATGTGTCCTCTGCTTGTTGCATTTCTACTCTTCAACCTGTACAAGATTACTCACCTTGCTGCACTTTCCGTGCTTAGCATGATCTTTCTCTTGATATTCTAAGGGAGGCAGAATTTGCTTTGAAGCAGACAGCTCCACAGTGTTGTAGAAAAACATGAATGACAAAGAGAAAAATCATAATTTACTTTCAGTCCTCAAGAACAAGTTGCTAATTTTTCAGCCAAGTCACTGGCCTCTCTGTTTGCAATGATGTCCATTTGCCTACTGTAAAATGCTTTGTAACGACAATAGAAACGCAAATATAGCAGTGATAAGGTACCTAGCAATATCAAATCCTTACAAAACATCTGTCAGCCAGCATCATAAAATATTCTTACTCTGAAAGCCCAACACTAAAAATTCAAACCCCTGTCCACTTTCCTTCACACTGATAAAATCTTTGTGTTTGCCTTCTATAGCTGATCCTTTTCCTGAAGCATGAATCATATAAACAATTTATATGGTATACCAAAAAGGCTGGCAGATCTGGGGAATTTTGGACACCACAAAGAAGAAAAGGTATGATACCATACGATATGATATGAAGATTCTGGTTCTGGATTTGTCAGCCATCCCTAGATTCAGTGGAGACAGGATATAGGGTTGAGGGAGTATTTTATGCATATTGATTCTGGCTATTTTGGGTCAAAAGGAGAAAGCTGAAGCCTAGTAGGCATGTAGTACAAATCCCAGGGCCCTGGGGACATGTTGTCTCAGGCAGGTGCTCCTTTAGAAGGCAAACAGTCACTTCACACTCTCATCTTTACAGAAGTTACTTCAAGTATAGCCCCCTCCAGATACATAACAATGATCTGCTTGTGAAGTGAAGAAAGCGTGAATTGTTAATGGCACAGTGGCTAAGTCCCTGCAAAAGCCACACCCTAATGCAGGTGCAAAGGCTGAGGCTACTGCCATCGTATGAATGCCAAACAGCTAGAGAAGACATTTAGTTAGCTCACAGATGGGCATAGTTCAGAGGCTTCTCTGAATTATGCCCATCTGTGTTTTAGATCTCGAAGGATGAGACCGCATGTGCTGAGTTTTCCAAATAGCTGGGTCTCTTACCACAGAGGAACTAGAAGCTATTGCCTGAAGCTCTGCATTTGGTAGGGCTATTTAGCCAAGATCCTGGGAAAATAAGATGTTAAATATAGCCTGGTGTGCTGTATAAGCAAGCAATTCCACTTTTAATCAGCTACAGCTTATTTCAAGCTGGGTATAGCTGTGTGTTCTGGTAGTTGCTCCAGGACCCATCTGGACATCTAAATATTCACTAGCAAAAAAAGTACAGGATTTCTCCTAGTTCCACTCTTCCAGTGAGGTGGGGAGACCACTTTGCTCTCTGATGGGGGTGGGGGGATGGATATGTGCAGTCCCGGTGTGATGAGCACTCTCAGTTACCTCTTTTGTAAATCCAACTAGGCAATGTCCCCAGGCATTCCCAACATCACTGTAAGTCAGAGAGATTTTAATAGTGTCTTTTCCCAAGGAATGCTGTTCAGTGCAACTAAATTCAGTTCAGTTCTCCAAAACAACCCTGAAGTAAAAATCACTGTGGACTATGTACCCAAGAAATAGGGATCATGGATCTGTGATTACAAAAAATGCCCAGGCATGTTTGTGTAATCAAGTAGCAGAAGTATTAATGTATTGATGGATACAGTGAATAAAAGGCTGCATCACTGAATATAGATAATGGTGCCAAAAAGGTCAGATGATACAGTCTTGTGTGTTTGCCATGTCTCTGGGGTTTCAAGATAAGGAAAACCTAGCATAAGTTCCAATGAGTACAGTGACAAATGACTGAGGACGTTTAAGGATCATCTGAACATGTAATGACTAGGTACCTGTATCCCCACCAATGTTTTTCTAAAAACCAACTTACAGCTTTCCTAACTTCACTCTTCCTAAGGCTAAAACAATCCCTGTCTTACCATTTTGACATGGTTGAAGTCATTTTAACAAAAACCAGGAAGATTAATTTCTCTTTAATTCCAAGTGGGGATGGAAGGGAGCAAGAGACCCAAAAGTCATGGACTACTTAGGGCAGAGAGGAAAATGTTCACAAACTGCTGACAAGATTAATATGCAGTTGATGGGAAGCGCTTTCACACCAGGGTGCCAACAAATAAACACAATTCAAAAATATCGTTCTCGCTGCACTGGATAAGGGTGGATTCCCAGCAACAGAGTGGGAGGGAGAGAGGGAGAGGGAGACATTTAGAGAAGGCGGGAGACCTGTTTGCTCTGTGAAGCTTCGTGCCCAGAATTCCTCGGATGGAATCTGATAGCAGGGGGCTAGCTGGGCCAAGGGGTTACTGCTTTCCTCATTTAAAAAAAAAAAAAAAAAGGCAGGGAAAGGAGGCTTGGGCAGGGGAGGTTGAGGACTGTGTTTGAAAACCTGAAGATCGAGTCTGTGCACAGCTGCTGCTGGCCTGGGAGCTTCCACCTGCTGTGAGTACTGAGCTGACTTCACAAATGCTGCAGGGTTTGCAGAACCTGGACACAACAAAAGGGCAGAGTCCTCTCCTTGCTCAGCACGAAATAGGAGGTTTAAGTCAGGCAAACATGTCTTGCTAATGTGAGTTGCCTCAAAACAAACAAACGAAAAGAAAACACTTGGAGGGAAGGAACCTAGAAGATTTGAGGGGAGGCATCTCCACAAACTGAAAAATGTGCTGTGAGATTAACAATTTACAATCAGTCTACCAAAAAAAAAAAAAAAATTTCCTCTTTCCTTTGACATTTTCTGTCTTTGTTCCCTGCTTCCTCTGCCATCCCATTGCTCTCTTATCTCTCTTCCATGCTGCCCTATTCCAATATTGAGGGAAATGCTGCTGTTTCACTGCCAATCACCTGTTTAAAAATGCAATTTAGATAATATTTCAGTTAAGCTGGGTTGAAATTGCCAGGCTTGAAAATTGAACAGCACTGGATTATGTGTCTATATATATCAGCAGAGGAGATTTAATGAAATTGTTCACTAATGAAATCTTAGCTTTAAGACTTCACATCCCTTTGGAGAAATGTGACATTAAGAGCCCTCTGCCTCTACTACAGCTGACAACTTTTACTGAGATTTTGCTCTGTAAAATTTTATGGTAGATTTGCAGTAGTCTACAGTAGATTTTACTGTAAACAAAATAATGAAAAACCATTGCCGAAGCCAATGTGAATGCCACCAGTTACTTTAAAAAAGAGTTTTTAATCACTGTGTTCATCTTCTCATGGTTGAAAGCACAGACATCTTAGTCCTGTCCTGCAGCTCTTCACTCTTGCAGTCCTAAAACCTCTGTCCCATGCTACTTATTTCCCCCAAACTGTGCCACCCCTGGGGTTCCCGCGGGGCAAATCTACTTCCCACTGCCAGCCTTCAGCCATTCAATGTCTAGTGCAGGCTTTGCACCCAGCAAGCTACACAATGGTTTAGTGGTGTGCATACATGGGGACTATGAATGGCAATAAGCAGAGTCCCTCTCCTTGCCTGTTTGAAAGGCAGTGTTTAGGTTTCCAAAGGGAAAAGGCGCTGGAGGAACCCTATCACACTGTGCTCCACCTGTGCCTCTAAGTCACTATTGGATAAGGAGGAACAGTTTTGCTTCTGGGACTGATCCAATTGGTCTTGTAACCTTTCGGTTCCCACAGGAGCATGACAGCTCTGTCTGTGTAACAGCTAATGCCTCGCAGTTGACCTCCAGGGTCAAGGACATTGTGCTGATCTGATGACAGTAATAGTTCTGTTGACAGATACATTTCAGCAGCTGTACAGCCCCTTGGTGGGACTTGAAGTTAACTCTTCCTGTGCCACCTGACACCGATGGCTCAACTGTAACTTGCTTGAGACGTCTACAGCCCCTTTGCCTTCCATGCAGTATAAACCTTTCCAAAATAAATTAACTCATCACTTCAAGGAGGAAATAAGCAGATTCTAAATACCAAATTCTCCCTACAGCCTCTTCTCCTAGACTGATTCTGTCCAGCTTTATGCCTCTTCCCTCTTGTCTCCCTTTGCTTCCTCTCAAATGTCTGCTTGATTGTTAAAATGCCCATTTAGACCTTGTGATCTTTCTTTGGTCCTGCTCCCTGCCACTGAGACCGAAGTCTTCTCCTGATAACAAGACTGACCCAGCTGCTGCACTGAGGATTTGTTGCCTGAAGTAAGTATCTCTTCAGCCCTGTTCTCTGAGTTTCCCTTAGGACTTGTGTACGTAATTCAGGAAAGGAAAACTTTTCCCAGCTCTGAAGCTGTAGCAGCAGCTGTTGTACCTACAGTGACTTAGCACTTAGCTGAGAAGCACCACAAACATTGCAGGACGCTGCATCAAGGCCATAGATCAGGCCCAGCTCCCTCATCCCTCAGCTTCTTGGAAGACTCCTGAGATTTCATGACAGCTACACTTGAGCCCAGACTTAATTAACCCTTGTACAACTGGTTCATGTATGTGAACAGCAAGATGAGAGAGCCTCCAAAAAGGGCTGCAGCCTTTGGATCTACAAGTCTATGAGTCCCAGTTTGCAGTCCTGTAGGATGGAAGCATGTCCTTTGTGTTTCAGCACTGGCCTATAAAAATCGAAAGAGATGGTAGTCCTGCATCTGGAAAATAACCATCTGCTTTTTTTCCTTTTCCCTTCCTCTCCCATATTTTAAAGACTGAATATTCTGACACAGTTGAAAGCTCCTTCTTGGATAATAAAAGTGTTTTTGGAATCCATTCCTATAAAGGTGAAAAAAAAATACACAATTGAGGAAAGAGAAAGAAAAGTAAAATGTGCAAGATTTTTAAGAACTCTTGCAATACATACTGAATTAAACATCAAAATGCTTTTTTTGTTTTGTTTTGTTTTACTTCTGCTTTTAACATTTTGGTTCCATTTTAGATACACATTCTCATTTTTACTTGTTTCTGTTTCTGAACCTTTTTCCCTTATGCTTAATTTTCCACTGACTTTACTGAACTACTTTGACTGCCTGGGAGATTTTATGGAGTGAACCGGCACATCTTTGTCCAGATCCTAACAAATATACTTTGGTCATGGGCCTAAAATCACCAACACAACCCCCTTTGGCACACACTTCTCTTCCTGTCTTAATCATAAGAACAATTGACAACTTAATTTCCCAGTGAGACTGCAACATTGTTTAACACCCATTTTGACAGAATATTTGTGAAGGGTTTGAACTACCAGAATGATATGGATCAGTACAAGTACCCTCCTGTTGCCTCTCAGCTTTATTAGATTAAGGAAAATCGATCTATCTCCAAAGTTACTCCCTAGGCTTACTATTGCATATAACCTCCCCCTGCTCTCTATTTAAAGAAATAGTGCACATCTCTCCATTGTAATCTCTTAGTGACAGTCATTTTGTTAAGTTTGAAAAAAGAAACAGTCAAAAAGAAATGAGAAATTTTGAGAGGCTTATATTCATGTCTTTCACATGTATTGGATACATATTTTTTAGTGGGAAGCAATGAAATGGTAATTTCCTTGTGAATCTAAATGTGATATTATATAATATAATTCTGCTAATAACCCTGATGCTTGTACATTGCTCATTATCATGGCTGTAGTGAGTAAGTGAGAAAAAACATTTATGCTCTTCCCTTTCTATGAGGAAATGCTAAGTTTGGCTTGGTTTTCTAAATGCATGCATCACAAAAAGTATTATTACTTTAAAAAAAAAACAAAACAACAAAAAACCCAAGCCTTTCCAAACAGATGGGTATTGCATTTGATTCTAAAATTGGCAAGACTGGATTTACTTCTGTTTCACCAGACAACAAAATTCTGCAGCCTGGCCCTGGTCCTGGCCGTGCTCCTGGTCCTGGCCGTGCTCCTGCTTCCCGTGGTCAGAAGCCTCCCTCTATCGACCAACAGTCTCACTATGCAGGAGGAGGTGGCTTTGGCTAGAAGCAAGAGCAGGACCTGATCTGCCAGGTATCTGGGACCTCTTGCAATGGTCTTTGAATATGCCAACAAAATAAAAACATGTAATAATTCTGTCTGCCTGGTTTTGAATAGTTTCTACATTGACTTCTTTTTGTTAATTAAATGTATGCTTATACTATTGAAGGAGTTGGTCCAGTAGGACTAGAAAACATAATTCCTTCTGCTTATACAGAATAAACTCTCTTTCTGCTCTTGTGGCTCTGTTCCTAATGATAGTGAAAAAAGGAATGACTTTGGCCTACATGTTTCTCACCTGAAGGGCCTTCAAGCAAGAGCTGTGGAGAACTCAATCGATCAGGCCCAGCATTTAGGGATGACTGTACCGTCTTGGCTATATGAACATGGTTATCATTTGAAGTAACTCAGAAGAAGTAGAAGGAATTTGTTGGCCTGTTCTTTTATGCTTGTTTAGGACAAGCACTCACTATGCATTGTTATGTATAAATAGCTATTTTCCTGGCTCCAGCAATAAAATTTTTTTCAAAAGTCCATTAAAGCCAATAAATATATGCTCTGTATTTTTTTTTCAAATGATGTTATCATGGGAAAATATAAATTTGCAGAATTGTACTTACTTACAAATCCCAGCATCCTAGACAACAGAGAACCATACTCAGGCAGGCAACTAAGCAGGACCCTTTCTAAAATGTGAGTTGGCCTGAGTCACTGTGATGACGGAGCAGATCCTCGCACAGTGTAAATCAACATGGTGCCATTAACTTCAGCAGGGTGTTGGTGAAGTACAACTGGATGCCTGAGTTGCCTGTGAGAAACCAGCAAGGTTCTGGGCTTTGTTGTGTGTACTGACATGCTGATTTATTAGTAAAACTTAGGGCTGCACAGGAGAACTGGACAAGGTTTGCTGGGCTGCTCTTTTGGGTTGCTTAGGAAGGCTGCAATGTGCATCCAGAGATTTACTTTAACAGAAGAAAGTGCAACTGGGGAGCATGAATTAAGAAAATGTAGAGAGTGAGCAAGCTAACAGAAGAAAGTGCAACTGGGGAGCATGAATTAAGAAAATGTAGAGAGTGAGCAAGCTGAGGGAAAGAGGAGAGTTTGAGCAAGATTTGCAAGACTACAGCTGTGGGAATAATTTAAAAAACACACATTTTTGGATAATTTATTTTTGAAACTCTGCAAAATTTGTCAAATCATTTATTTGATGAGCATTATTTGACCAGCTGTACAGAGAGCCACACTGGAGTGCTGTAATGAGTGCTTTGGAATGTGACCAGCATTAATGTGCCTGTGATAGTCGGATAATTCTTTTACCCTGCTCATTTCTGTGGTTTGCCTGTAACTATGGCCCTGCTTGATTGCTGTTATGATGTGAGCTTTGAATTCTCTCTCTCCTTTGGCCTTTTCCTTTTGGCAGTTCCTGCAGAGCTGAGCCCTGATTAGAACCACAGCAGGTCATTCGATCTTCAGATGGCTATAAAAGGTCTGTGCAAGTGACCATCTCGCTCCTGTCCCAAATGGATGATCACACATAGCGCACATTGCTGCACTCCTGGCAGGACTTCAGCAAAACTGGCAAGTTTTTCCTTCCAGACCTAAAGCATAACACAAGGTACAAGGAGCAATTCCATTAAATGTCCCTTTAAACTGTCAAATTTAGCAGGAACTTTAAAACAGAGCAGACTTTAAAGTGATGAGGGAGAAGTACCGTTCCCCTGCTTGAAATTGCAGCTGGGTTTGTTACCATCAGGTGTGATATGAAGTCAGCATTTTCCTTGATGGCTTTTTCCTTTGCCATTGTTGCAATCTGGCACTGCAGATCAGTGCCTCATTCCAGGCTTTTAAAACGAACTGTTACTTTCATGAAGGATTTTATTCCTTGTCTCCTTCTAAATGGATTTTGTTATTTTGTAATTTCTCAAAAATGAGTGAGTTTGATAAAATCCAGATATTTGGAATCAAGATGGAGAGTTCAGATAATAACAGTTTTACTGCAGAAAAAATAGAGTTTTAAATACTCATACTATTAAGTAAAGTTTATAGTCACATGCTGCTCTCTTTCATTCATGGGGTTCTTCAGAATACTGATGCCGTTTTTTCAGAAACTTGCACTGTTCAAGTGCTGGTGGCATTTCCAGGTGAAACAGCATCTAGATTATCTTCCCACCTTGGTGGGAAACATTCACGAGAGGGATCTCTGTATCTCAGTACCTTCACATACTTTGCTTTGTTCAAAGACGCATTCTTTGGAGCACAGGCCATTGAGTGCTGGACACATAATTGTTTCTTTGGGAATCTCAGCCTCTTATGCAATTCACAGAAGACAGTGTTTCAAGAATTCACTCTGGTCAGACATCGAGACAGAGTGGGAATTTTTCTGATGCTGTCTTCAGACACTGATGCTATCAAGGACTGAAATTCATAACGCAGAAGGCCTTCATATAATTAAAATTCTCCTTTTTTTTTTTTTCCTAAGTGCAAATATCATCTGGGATGCCTGGTGCAGGAACAGCATTGGTTTTTGTTTCATTATATGTATTCATTATTTCAGTAATGTTCAAATGGTGGATTTAAAGCCAGAAGCCTGAAGTTCCAACCCCAGCTCTGATCAGCTCATTGACACTACTTTGAACTCAGTCAGCTTATGGTTAAAAGTCCCAGTAGGAAAGAAACATTACTTTGCTCTTCTGTCATGCTGTCCTTTAAGATCTCTCAATACACTCTACATTAACTGTCATGATTCTGAACTCAAGTTTGAAAATATTAATAACAAGTGGCTTATGAGTTTGAAGTAGTTAATTTTAATTTTTCTTTTCCTAAAAGCTATTTTTATGAATAATTTAAAAAATACAAATATTAAAAAATATAATGGAATCAAATGATAAAATATACAGCTTTTTGGAACATATGGTCTCATTTTTTGGTTTTTTGATTGATCAGCTGATATGTGAGTATTCTTCAAATCAAGGTGTTTTCTACTTTATTTGTAAAAAATCACAGCAAAATTTTTTGAGAAGAATGGTCAGCTAAGGAAAAGAAATATGGTTCACATGGTGGCCCACAGAAAAGTGATTCAGCATTGACATAGACTCTGACTGTTCAGTTAATTTTATATGCAGATAATTATCATTAACAGTAACAATTCAGCATGCCATTATAGCTTATAAATATAAAGAGGACATTCTTTCTGGCAGTTAATTAATTAAAAATTTTCAGGTATATTTTATTTTATATTGGAAGTACCCTACCTCAGCTCATTCCAAACATTTGTGCAGAAATTAAAAGCTAAATACTGGAATGTCCACACAAACACAACCCCAAATTCCTCTTTTATTAGTGTTCAATCACACTTGCATTACACAAAGTTATATCACAGAGTTCTGCCAGATGTCAGGGAACAAAAAGGCACACACTGCCAGGTGAGGAGAGGGCTAAGAAAACTGTTGCAAAACCAAAGGCCAACCACAGAGATATTTTGGCAACGGCTTTCATGTGAGGGGATCATATGTCTCTTCTGGAATCCAAGTCCAGCAGTAGAGCAAGCACAAGAACTTCATGTGCTGAGATGGCCAAAGATACCACTTTTCCCTGACATTTCTGTTTTGGTCCTTTTCTGGAGGCATCACCTTTTTTAGCAGAAGTGCAAGGGTAGGAAGTACCTCTAAGGTCAGGTGCTGCAGTTCACACACTGACATTTCAGCTTGGCCCAAAAGCTTCAAAGCCACCTTGTGATGGGTGGTAGGAACAGACATAATACCTGTCCTTCCACTTCAAAAAAATTCAGCAGTGTCTCAGTTGGTTACTGGTGAACAGTCCCCATCAGAAGGAGCTGTAATTGGGCTCTGTTTATCTACATTGCTTGATGTTCTGAGAGATTCTAATATTTCAACATTCATTTTGTTCCCAAATCAAAACACAAGTCATAGGATAATAGAATATCCTGAATTGGAAGGGACCTGTCAGGACCATCGAGTCCAACTCCTGTACAGGACACCCCAACAATCACACCACGTACCTGAGAGCATTGCCCAAACGCTTCTTGAAGTCTGTCAGGCTTGGTGCTGTGACCACTTATCTGGGGAACCTGTTCCAGTACCCAAGCATCCTCTGGGTGAAGCAATTTTTCCTGATATCCAGCCTAACCTGGCCTGACAACTTCAGGCCATTCCCTCGAGTCCTGTCACTGTCATCACAAAGAGATCAGCATCTGTGCCTCCTCTTCCCCTCAGAAGGAAGTTGTAAACTGCAATGAGATCTGCCCTCAGTCTCCTCCAGGCTGAACAGACCAAGTGAACTCAGCTGCTCTTCCTATGACTTCCCCTCAAGGCCCTTCACCATCCCGGTGGTGCTCTCCTTTGGATGTTCTCTTAAAAGAAATTAACAACCAAAATTTCTCCACCACAAAAAAAAAAAAAAAAAAAAAAAAAAAAATGATTCAGAAAAAGGG
>VZRZ01004810.1:574301-693646 GCA_013398175.1 Climacteris rufus | reverse complement strand
ACTAAAAAAAAAAAACAACAAAAAATACCCCCAACCAAAAAAAAAAAAAAAAAAAAAAAAAAGAATGATTCAGAAATAGTGACTATTTATTTGATTATTTATTTAATATCTTGCCCAAGCTAAAACTGCAAAACTGATGTAGTTGTTTTGTTGAACTGATGTGGTTTGTTCTGTGAAACATCAATCCATGACACACTGAATTCTCCCCACTAAAACAAATGCTGTCTGGGAGTTCCTTGGCTGATGCCCCTCTGTCACAGCTTTGAGTGTAGCTCAGTGGCTGGACTGCAGCTGTCAGCCTGCACCTGTGGTCAGTTTTTGGCTACAAGTGAAGCACTGTGACATGAAGAAGAAGGTAACTTATAGGGAAATTGACTGACAGAACAGACACTTGTGAGTTCAAAGAGGCAATGGTCTGATGGGGAAATGTAATTCAAAAATTTACTAAACTGAGGTGGCAGATGCTGCAGATAACAAGACCCCAACGGGACAATCATCCTTGCATCATCTTTTACTAAAACAGCAGCTCCCAAACATCTCCCATTGCTTGTCTAGGGACATGCAAAGTAACAGGACCAGCACAATAGATTTCATTCAATGTGTATCACTATCATCGTTGTGCTTATAACCTCAGAGGCCTCTGTGATGGGATGAAGCTCTCTCTATGATAAATGTCATACAAGGAACACAAAATAGTCACCTTCCAAACAAAATTATGGTGGAGACAAAGGGTGGAGGCAGAAGAGTTTCAACTGATACAAGTTGTACGTGTTTAGCATTCTGCTCTCCCCTTTGCTAGCATCAGCCATACAATTTACTGCTTATGCAGCTTCTTGCACCTTGTTCAGGTAGAACCTGTTACTGGCCCCCAAAAGGTAAATGAAGACATCATCTTTTCTTACACAGAAGGGATGGGGATCCAAAGAGGCATGCCATAGAGAGTACAAGAGATGTCTCAGAGGATGCATGGGTGAGGAAAGTGATCCTGAACAGTGGAGACAGGAGTGGAAGAAGCTTCTTCTGGAAGGCAAATGGTTACTTCAAGGGGGAAAACTCATTTATTGTAATTTTTTATTATTTTAGAGTGTAAGAAGAATATTCTGCTACATGTTTATGTTAGACAGGACTGTGTCAAAAAGCAAGGTGGGTACCTGGAGCAGCAGATGGTAAAGAAGATATTTATCCTAATTTCCTATATCTTGATTCACATTTTGCACATCTTTGGAGTATACACCCAGAGCACAGGGGGATCAGACATCGTGACTCACCAACCTGCATGGATGAAATGATAGTCTGTTCCCCTCTGTGTGTAACCAGAATTTCTTATGGGTTAAAGGCTTCTTTATGATGTCTATGACCTTGGTATAGTTCAGCCATATGATGATGAAGACATGGCCAAGGCATTCTCTGCTAGGACAGCCTTCCAGCTGCCTGTTAGTGGGAAGAAATGTCACTTGAAACTGTTTTTGGAGTTGGCTGAAGAGGGAATGTGCTGTAGGTTGGATAAATTTTTGTGTTAGTTTTTTCTTTGCTAGTGTCTTCTCCAAAGTGCCCACAGCCCTTCCTTCCATCAAGTGACAAGGAAGCACATGAACACATGACTGAATATTATTCCCCATTATGCCACTGCATGTGTGCCCCTCATGATGTGGGATGCTGGCATTTTTGGCGTGTGGCCTCTGTGCATCTGATCATATGACAGGAAAGGAGAAAAGGGAGAGCAGCTCTCCCATATGAGGCTGTGTAGCTGGGCCCACACTTCCTCCATTTAAAACTTCACTTTGGTCATCTGATAGGGAATGGAAAGTGGAATTTTGAGAAGTGGGGTGGCAAGGAAGGCTCTTGGAGAAAATGAAACATCACTTAGGAGGAGAAGTCAAGAGGCTGTTAATTTACTCAGATTTTAGAAACCTATTTAACCAGTGCTCAAAACTCCAATATAAATACAGAAAACACAAACAGAACCCCAGTGAACTTTTAAAATTTCTTCTAAAACAGAGGCTCTTGGTTTCCTTAGAACATGCACAAGAGTGATAGCATTCCTTCTATCAGAACCTGACAACAAAACCAATCCCAGTAGTATTTATGTTCTCACTATGAACAGAAAATCTGTTTGATACAGTAGGCCTTACTGAAACTATTTTCACCTTAGTTTACGTGAGGCATCATTTTACCAGTCTGCCATCTAAAGTAAGGAACAATCTTCAGCTCAAAAAGACATCAAATTTCCATTTCGATTACTTGTGTCACTGGATCTGATTTACTGCTGGACAGAGGCTTGATTGAGATCAGCACAGATCAGTTTAGCATCATTCTGGAGAACTCCCTCCCTTCCCCCACCCTTACACAACCCTTCTGCACAAGTGTGACCTGCTTAGCATGACAGTGAGTCATCAGGTTGGCTCAAATTTTCTCCCCATAACTTTGAGATGGATGATTAAGATCCAATTGCAGACCAATTGAAAACTTAACTAACTTTGGCAGTGCCAGTGGTTAAAGCTGAAATGAATTAATCAGTGAAGCATCCAAGGACTCTATCAGGGGTCATACACCAGTGATCACTGCTGTATCAGTTTTCCACCCAGACACATTTATTTAAGTTGTGACTACCTGTCAGAAGGAAATAGTAGCAATGTTTCCTTCCTCTGCTAAGGTTTAGGTTATTCTGAAATAATGTGCCTTTCTTCACAGAAGAGCCCAAAAAGGAACTGTATGCCAGTTTGTTTTTGCAAGAGGCCAAGTACTGGGAGTACAATACTAATGAAAGGGCATCAACATCTGATGTTCAGAATTAGGAGGTGGGAGCAAGGCTACTGGACATTTATGCTTTTCTCTAAGCCAGTATGAAGGACATAAAGAAAACTGTGCTCCTGAGTTTACCTGTCTATGGAAGAAACAAGTAATGCCTCTTTATTATGTATTTGTTATTTATTTGTTGGTCTCCACCCTGCCAGTCTATCTACATCATTGCTCCACAAGATGATGGGTGTCCCACTGTAGCTCTTCCTTCTCAGGAAAGGCTGACAAATGAAATGCTCACAAAATAATTTGGATTTCACTTGTGCAACTGTGTACCAGAAATGTGAAAATACTGACTCAGTCCTTTTCTCAGAAATGTCAGAATTTCTCACTTGAAGTCAATTTACAGCATGGGGTTGGAATTAATTACATAATTTGTTTGAAAAGAAAAAAAGATAGGATTCTCTTCTACTATGTCTGGGGGGAAGAGAAATACAGGGGAAGTATAGGGTAGAAGATGAAAAGGTAGGAGCATGATATGATCTTAAGAAAACATGGAGTTTTTATTCAGGCTCTGCCTCTCCTTTCAAAGTTTAGTCATAAGGTGAAGGAAAAAATCTGACATTTTACTGAGCAAATTCCTCAAATTACTTTTATATAGCTTACAGTTTCATGGTATCTGCAGTACCAGCAGGGAGACAGGTACATGTCTTTTGAATAGTGATGTGCAAACCTGAACAATTATCATTTACCTATTACACATACTGCAAACACTGGCAAAAGACAGCTCTAGGACAGGCATATATAACTGTGAGCATGGATAAAGCCCAGCTTGGCAATGACAGACCAAGCAGGCTGCATATGTTTGGAAGCTTTCTCAGAATTTAACTAAATCTAAACTTTCATTGCAATACAGTGAAGCTATTTCTCACACTCCTTGTGAGGTGAGGGATTTAGACCTGTTATTGAATCACTGAACTGAGTTTGTGGGTCCAAGAATATCTGAAATGCACAAGAAAGATCAGAAGCCTAAGATAGTTCCTGGAGCTGGATGGTGAAACTTGTTTAAATTGCTCTGTGGTATAATGGGGAAGTTTTCTTTGGCCATCACTGATGCTTCAGGAGTTTCTTGAAGGACTTATTTATAGGAACATCTGGGTTGAGTGTAGCAATTTCATCATTGTCTCTCTAGTAATATTTGCAAAGCTAGTTGTCTCCATGGTTCCAGGATGAGTCCCGTAAAAGAGTGCTGAGCTTGTCCTGTGTCAGAGCCTCCCATGTGTGACTGATCCCCTTCTGCTAGCTCACACACCAGACTCCATTTCATGGCTTTTCCTCATCTTTCATGGTTTAGTCACATCACAATATTCCTTTACTTACATGGCAAAAATAACATCTGCAGGAGCTTTCCAACGTCCTGTGATTGAAACTAAGATACAGCAGGGTTTCTGTGCGGATCTAACATGCATGTGAGGATAACACAAAAGAGTGCCTTCTCACAGCTTTCACAGCAGGTCATTTTGATTGACATATTTGTAGAGGCTTCAGGGTGGATTGTAGATTCAGCTGGTATGTCAAACCAGATGGGAGAATTCCACCAAATACACAATGAAATGAGGAGTGTTGTTGTATGGCTTTCTCTGCTTCTAACAGATGGATGGGAAAATAAAATATCTCTTCATGATCTCCTTTTCATTCTGAGGGCCATGTCTATTCCTCTCATCACCTCCCTCTCTTCTCCTTCCCCTGTATTTTCCTTCTCAATTTATGTATCCCTTCAGCTTTTCCTGTCTTTGTGCTTTCCAACATAATCATTCTTTTCTCTTTCTTTCCCTTCCCTCTGTCTTCTTTGTTGCTCTTGTTTTTCTGTGACCAGAGGTGTTCCCAGCACAGAAAGAACAGACAATGCACAACAATTTGTGCAGCTCCAGAAGGGGCTAGTGAAATTTTCTATCCCAGTGTGGAATGAAAAACACCAGATCAGATCAGATCAGGGAATGAACAAACCTTGTGGCATTAGAGGTTTGGCAGAGATTTCTTGCTATTTTGAGAGCTTGTTGAACTAGATGGAGTCCATAAGTCTTTTTCTCTTGTAATTTTATTCCCCCCTCCTTTTTTTTTTCCTTTTCTTTTGGTGATTCAGTTAAGGAACCCAAAGATGATTTCCTAGCCCAAAGGAAGCTTTTGTATATGTCAGGGACAAAAGAAGTCCTCCATTTGCTGGGCTGGTACAAGTAGTTACCCTATATTATAGCTTTCAAAACAACAGAAGCTATCATCAAGGTTATGTTTGGACCTTTATTATAATCTCCCATTTCAGTGCATGGTCTCAGCTCTAGAGGTAAAATTTTTTAGAAAGTTTGACCGCAATCTCATTGTATGTTTCTTAGTTATGCAAGTGAAAAAGGTTTCCCATTGTATGATGTGTTTAGATGCTTTTTAATCAAGGAATACTGAAAAAAAATTACAATATGATGAAGTAATTTTGAAATATGAAGTTAATCCTAAATCATACTAAAACAATTCTCTGTAGCAAAAGCAACAGAGCTTAGCCTTCTATCAGCTGGGTGTTCTTTTGTTCCCCATCTGCTTGTAATTGTCTGTATAAAGAAGGTGGCTGAAGGGAGAAATAAAAGCATCCGTCTCTTTTCACAGAGCTGCACAGGTCTTCTACAAGAGGCACCTACGCTGCTACAGGGCTGTTGGTGTATCCAGCAACTTTTGCTTTCAAACTTGGACACCCTTAAATGTAGTATTGCAGTATTTTGAGCTCTGCTTAAGAGTTTGACCTGTAGAAGTCAGACTGTGCACAAAATACACCATCTACCAGCCATTAAATGCAGCACAAGTGAAAGAAAAAATGGAGTTGTTTGAATAATCCTGATCATCAGGGCCAGAGTTCTTCAAGAAAGAGACTTTTTTGACTACAGGCTAAACAGAAGGATCTTGTTTACATTATTTTTGGCAGGGTGGGAAGTGTATGGTAGAGCTGACTGCAAGTCTTCTGGGAGACGTGAAATGCACAAAGGCCTTCTTTGCCTCTGGAGACCCTCAGTGGCCAGCTGTGGATCAGGAAGGAGTCAGAGAAGCTGGTTCCTTCAGGCTGCTGAAATTCACATGCTACAGGCCTTGAACTCTCCTCAGCTGAGCACCCCTTGGGGCTTCCCACCGTCACGTCCTGCCTTGCTTCCAGCCACGTCTATTTCAAAGACTTCTCCCCTCAGCCACTATCCAGTCTTTTGTGGCCATTCCGTGTGTCTTCTCAAATACTGACCAAGGCCCTCAGGGCTTCTCAACACAGTAGCATCAAGAGTCTCTTTGCAAGACCCAGAGGGAGGACTATGCTCTTTGGTGGGCACTGAGCCATGCGGCTGTGCTAGAACAGGGCCTGCACACCCATTGAGACACCTGAAAACCTTTGAAGTGTTAAAACCTGAGCTGTATCTGAAGTTCAGGCTTCAACCAGACCCCCAGTTTTCATCCACACATTCCTTCATGTGTGCCCTCCTTGCTCTTCATACCTATTGATTGAAAAGTCTGTGTGAATGTCTAAGCAGTTGTTGTAAGCATGAACATGAGGCAGAAGTTCCCTTACAAACCACCAATCAATGTCCCCAGCTGCTCCTGGCCCCACACCTCTAATGACATCAAAAGTGCAGAGTGTGAGATCAGGCTTGGGGTGACTGGGGACATCACAGCCATCATTCTTTGCTCTGAAAACAGTTTAGTGATGCACAGGCACCTCACTGTAGCTGCCCACTGAGGTGGCAGCAGCTGAATCTGTTTTTTCAGGCTAACAGGGTTAGAGTTTGACACCACTGACTCAAACTGTCTGCCTACATATTTTTATGGATTTGTCTCCAATGTTTAATACTTTCCATTTCCCCTCAAAGCAGTCTCAAATTCTGATAGGGTTTTGCAGAGTTCATGAGCTCCACAGGAGGGAGTCTTTACCTATATTTAAATACTCCACCTCGTTACTGAAGGTATTTGCCACCTACTGTGATGATCGGTAAGTGTGATTTCAGCTCTTTCTGTGAAAGAGTGGTGGATCAAATGGGATGCAGCTTCTTTTGGCCCTGGTCTTTGGACTGAAGTCTGCGAAATTTTGAGAAGTCCATGAAAAAAATGTCACGTGCATATTGTAGCATAATTGATTGTTTTTTCAGTGAAGTGTAAAGTTTGGTTTTCTTCTAGAAATTAGAAATGTATTGCTTTCCTCTTTTTCCCCCATGACTTTATGAAAGTAATTTAACTTTACCATGTGTTATGTAAAAGAGAATAAGATCAAAGGTCTGGGTAAAAGAGAGAAGTCCTGAAAATTTAAACAAAAACAACAAAACAAAAAACCATCTGGGAGATGAGAAGCAAAGCTGCTAATTACGGACAGTCCAGGATATTTCTGAGAAGACAACAGGATAGGAAAACAGATAAACTCATGAGAGTAGAAAGTATTTTTTGTCAACATTTGATAGGATTGGCACTGCCCTGAACTGGGAGGCTGAGTAGTGCCAGCCACTTCAGGTGTTGCAGATCTACATACAGTGACAGACAGCTCTAGTGGAAGGTTGGACAGTTTCTTCATCCACCCCATAAGTCAGAGTTGGTCACACAGAATCCTTCCTGATTCATGAACACGAGAGAATTAAGAGCAGAGTTGTGGTGGTGGAAATAAAGCACATTGACTTACTGTGAAAAAGGGGAGGTGAAAGGTGCAAGAGTTAAGCTAGAGAGGGGTTCTGCAAACAAAGAACCTGGAGTTCAGGAACCAACATAGACTGAAATCTTCCAGGTAGGTTTGGCTATGTAATGGGTCCAAAGAAAACAAGGACCTCATGGAATATTCATGTCTGTCACATTTGAAAGTTCCTGGTGGACAATGCTTTGATATTGCTGCGTTGATACTACTGATTGGAGGAAGGTAATAAACCTACCTGTTTTAAGGGCAAAATTCAAGTCCCATCACTTTACCTGAGTGTCCTTTGCCTTTACTGAGACAATTGTAATGGAAAACTCATTTGTCTGCACATTCTTGCTGTGAATTAGAGAAGGACAGGAGTAATTTTAACGATTCATAAACTCATTAAACAGTGCAAAGGAGGATTTCCTAAAGCGGTTTTCCATTTCTAGTTCCTCTAAGTTTTGGATAAACAAGTAGCTTTCTTTATAAATGATCTGAAGGTCTTTTTCTACTTGCAGCTTGGCAATATGTATGTTATATAAAAACACTCCATTCCTATTTTGTGTGCCATTAACAATGGAGTTTTCCATACTGGGCAGTTATGGGGGCTTAACAGTACAAAACAGGTTTCTTAGATGATGCTTGGAACAGGATAAGACAGGAATCCCAGATGCACAGTCTGGTGGTCCCTGCAAGAATAGCTCCTATCTTATCTGCCTGCTTTGACAGCCAAGATTTTTATTCCTCAGGCATCCTATTGTATGCTCTGATAACTAAGCAGAACAGAAGTGATATTTCTTTCCCTAAAAGGCCTCTCCTCTTTCCTCTCTCATTTCTCCACCTGCAGCTACTCTTCTGATAGGCGCTTCTCCTTCAGCAGAGTGCTTTCTATCAGATCAGGTTTTGCTGGATGCCCCTGAGAGTAGTGTAACCCCTGCCCTGTGCTGATGGATTGAATAAAGCCACTAATCATTAAGTGAAAGTCACACCAGACTTTGTGTGGAGTGAAAGCAGGGGGCACAGTCTTCAGCCTCTAGGGCTTGGCAGATTTCACAACAAAACAGCTGGCTGTGAGACATGGGTGCTGATGGAATACATTAATTACTGTCGTCAAGGTTTTAGACACACTTGTGTGTTGCTGGTAATGCCAGCATGCAGGATTATCAGAGGAATCACTTGTGAAAAAGAAAAAAAGTTGTGAAGGGAAGAAAGGAAATCGGAAAGAAGGTTGTCTGATTCAGGTCCACGCTGCATTTGCATGGGCAGTCTCGTCCGCTTTGACCAGTGCATTCCTTCACCTCCCTGTGGCTTCCACAACAGATGCACAGAGTTTCTCTGAACACAGTGATGTAACTCAGACCTGTTATGATCTGTAATGGGTTTTGCAAATCAGACTGTAGCTATTGCAGGGACAAATTCTGCAGCATTTTAGCCAAGCTCAGTTGTAATTTGTTCAGTAGTCAGTAGACACTAGGCTTCCTCCTGTGGTGTAGTAGAACTCATTTTTCCATCTCATTTCTACTGTGACCTTGAAACAATAGGGGAAAATGGTTTTTCTCTCAATCTACACAGCAGCAAGTGGAGACAAGGCTACATTTGCAAAGTCATTGATTCAGCCAGTGGAAGAACTGAGACTAAATGTCACAAGTTTCTGGCATTCAGTCCACTTCTCTGTTTGCTAGTCAGGATGGCTTATCTTTGAGTTCAGAGGTGAGTGATGAGTCTCACTGTTTTTCAGCACAGGCACCTGGTGAGGCTAAAAGGAGCTCTTAGCTTTCTAATTTAGGGCAGGGGTGCCTCTGCTGCCCTGTGGACTAGTTCATTACTAAGCTAAGCTGCCTCTTTTTAAGTCCCACCTGCCACTTTACGTGCAGCGGGGTAGAGGTCAGGCCACAATAGTCCAACTAGTCATTAAGAGAAAAAGTAATTGACCTTTTTTTGCTTGCATTAACTTTGCTGATCTTCAGCTCCAAAGTGTTTATTTTGCAAAAGATTCCATCACTGCTACTGCACCAAGGAGACAGAATAATGCCATTAATACTGTTTGTTTTGGTTGGAGGAAAAACACTCTGAACCTCTAACAAATATCCTCTTGTTAGCAATTGGAAACATATAATTAGGACAGGCTCTCCAGTTATTTTAACGAGATTTCAGTTCCCCCACCCCCCGCCCTTTGCTGTTGCTCTCTTTCCCATTTTTAATGAGATACCAATTTCCTCCCTGCTCATTTGCAGATGCCTTTCCAATAAAACAGACAGCTTTGATTTTCATCTTAGTGTGCATTCTTAGCCTTAATTCATTCGTCTATGTAAGTTGCCCACCACACTCTCCATGTGCTAAACGGCTGTTAATCGCTGAAAAATTAACAAGGTGTTTAACACTAAAAAAAAAGGCTAAAAAAAACTTTTTCTTGTTAGGTGGAAAGACTTGTATTTTTCTCACCTGGCCGAAGTTCAACTAATTCTAGGCGTGGAGGGCAATACAGGACACCTTTTTGCAGTTCCACCCAATCTCTCTTGGCTTACACTGCTTTTACTCTGTACCTACTACTGTTATCTTTCCCCCAGACCTCTCAGCCAGTCTTCTTCCTTATAAGCTGTAAAGAAATCCTCCACTTTCCTTTTGTGAAATTGACTGTAGGCCAGTATATTTTAATTGCAGAAATGCTGTCAGCTTGTGGGCAGCCCAGCAGGCCCTGGAAAATTTGTAGGTGTTGAAGGCATGAAGAGAGTGACCTTTCTCTGTGTAGCTGATTCAGTACAGCCAATTCTTCCCCTGAGATTTGGGGAGATGCAGTCTTGGCAAGTTTGGTCAGTAAACTATTTATTTATGAAAAGTTATTTTTATTTCACTTAAATAGCTCTTTAAGACTTGCAGAAATCCTGACACAGCAGAGAGTACAGATCACCTTGCAGCAAAGAATCTGGGCTTTATGTTTTAGTCAGCTCTGCTACCAGATGAGATTTTCTGTAGGTCTTATATGTAATTTCTGTTGTCTGATATGTGACATCATGGAATGCTAACTCATTAGTTATTATCTCTGTAGAACTGGGGTGGCTCCGTGTTTGGATTTTGTCTCATCTCCAAGGATGATGGCAGGTGCTGCAGTCAGTAGCTGGCAGTGTGCTGTGCACAGCTCCTGGTACTACATGATGCTGGACATGTTGCACTACAGAGAATGGTCCTGTTGACCCATACTGGAGCATTTTCCCTCTCTTGCTCAGTTACAAGGGGAAAAGTGGCTTGTGCTCATTGTTTCATCTCAGTTTTGCTCAGATGTCACACTGCTGTGCTATCAGAAAACCTTTTGCTGCCTTTGCAAGTAACATTTTGTACTAGTCCTCTTCTTGACTGATATGCCTTGGTCAAACCAAAATCACTGGACTCTGCAGAAGCATAGCAAGGTCATACAATAAAACCTAACTTAGTTCTCATCAGGAGATGGAGGAACTCAAAACAACCTTATTGCTTTCTGATCTTAATTCTGTGACTTTGCCTTTATGTTCTCCTGACTTTATCTTAAGGTGGAGGTTGAATCAGCCTAGGAGGTGAGCTACCAGCAAACACTACACTTTGACCAGTTCCTTTTGTGAACAGTGGACTTATTATGCAAGCCCCTTACTTAGACATGATTGTCCTATTGCTTTAGTTAAAAGTTGTATCCAGTCTCTCACTTGTGTCCACCTATTATGTGGAACCTAGGGTGATAATAGTTGGACAGGATGGGTGGAGGAGGCAACTCTGCCACTGCTTGATCATGCACAGTGTGATCCAGGCCAGCATAGACTGCAGGTGATTCTTCTGGGAGCAACACAGTCACCTATAGTGAGTGAATCCACACCTGTTTTGACTGGTGTAGCTTAGTTCTTTACTAGAGGCAGATAATCTATACCAAGATAAGCATAAAGTGTGACTGTATCAACAGCTGAGGTGATAATTCAAAGGGAAAAATAAAGTCAATCCTCAGTTCTTGCTGGTACAGAAATATATGCCCAACAAGGCCAAATGTGTAAACTACGGTGAAAGATGATGGTGATGATGACAATGATGATGATTATTGTCAGTATTTTTTAGGTGCTTACAACAAATTCCCTTCTGCTCTGCATGTGAAAAGGCTTATGGGAGGAATCCTTAGAAGCCAAGATCCTATTTACTCAGAGTTTGTGTTAGTCTGAAAAAGGCATATGTAAGTTTCTATAAAAACAATTTAACTCATTCTATAAAAACAATTTAACTCAGTAACAATAGTGTTCTGGAGAAAACTGCTGCCCCTCCTCTTTTCTGAATTGGTGCATACATTCCTCAGACCCTTCCCTTCTGCCTCACTCTCTCCATGAAAAGGATCTATGCATATAAGTGTTCTCCTTAGCACAGATAATTTGGATCTTCTGCATGGAAAGAGCCACAAAGGTAGAATAGAAAAATTGTTAATAATTACTCATTCAAAATTAATTTTCTTTCTTTTGGCCATTTTGCTGGAAAGACAGAAGGCTGGCAAAACAGGGGGCACAAAGACAGGTCTCTTAAGATATGGGGAGAGGGGATCTCTGACAATCATAATCAATGACATTTGCAGGGTAGTTCTGAGTAATCTTGAGATCTCTCTTTCTCTGAAGACTGCCACACCATAGTCAGAGAGCATTAAACTCACAATTGGTATAAGCTAAAGGAAAACTAAGGTATTACTCAAACAGAGTTGAAAATAGAGAATTATTTAACGGCAAAAGCTTTAGCAAGTGTTGGTGACTCAGAGTTCAGGTCACTAAAACTCAAAATTAAAACTGTAACCATAAGAATAATGATCTGTTGTAGTGCTTTACCCAGGGACATCATAAATTTTCTGCCACTTGAAGTCTCTTAATGGAGACTCATTGTCTTTTTAAAAGTTATGCTTCGATTCTGCCAAAAATTACAGGCTGAGATGGAGCAATTGCTTGACTTTTTTTTTTTCTACGTTATATAGAAGTCAAACTAAATCATCACCAAGTTCCCTTCTAGACTCTATAAATCTGTGTGAGCCATCCACATGTAATTCCAGCATCAAACACCAAAGAGGGTAAAGTATTACAGTTTGAGTAATGAGATAAAAATGAAGAAACCTAAACATAGGTGGTCTACTAAGGAAAAAAAACTCTCTTCAGTGACATTTATTAGCTGTAGAACTCCATCTACAAGAGATGGTGAAAGGCAGTTCTTGAGTCATTTGAAACAGTGATGCATTTAAAAGAAGTACAGAATTGCTGAATATAGCAAAAGTCTTCTTTGATCCCAACAGACTATTAAACAATGGACTTTTCCATTTCTACTCCCGTGATTGTTGTGACAATGTGGAAAATTTGGAGAATATCATTGAAGTGTTAGCTCATGGGAAAATTGCTGCTGGTGACTGGACGTCCATGGATAAATTCATCTTAGGCCTGTAGTGAACCTTTGTCAAAAGCATAGAAGTGAATATCAACCCTGGTTTATTTTCCTTCCTCATTTCATTTGCCACAGTGAATGCTGCTGATCACAAGTTGCTTGACCGTTGTGGAAAGGCAGAAACTCAGTCTCTCAGCAGGTCAGTACCTGAGACTGGCAGGCATAATGTTTGTAATTCGGGACCTGAAAACATCTAACCATTTCTTGGTATCTAGAAATTAACTGGCTGGTTTAATTGAGGCCATCACTCAAGGCAATGTTAAAGGGAATTCAGATGATAGACTTCTGCACTTCACAATGTATTTTACAGGAGATGATAATTTCTAGGTCTGAAAACCCTATAAATACAGCTAGTACATTGATGTGGAGATAGGGGAGCAGCAGGGTAGGATAAGAGGGTAATTTGTGACGGTTGGCTAAAACTGTACCTTACATCTCTTATTTTGGAGGCTTGCTGGGCACACCAGAATCACTAAAAACCAGAGAAATACAATTTCTGCAAAGGGGTCTGCAAGCCTTCTTTTTTCCAAGAGTAATCCTTATCTGGTTGTGTTACTTTAAATTGTTCTGTGCTAGTTTTGGAAAGGCCCAGACTTTTCATTAATGCTTAATTAAGGCACAGTGGCCCTTTCCTTCCCACCAGGGGCTGCCTTCATTTGCAGATTTAGTTAAAGGGATTCTGTCAAGTTGGTAAGGCTTATAATGTGACTGATCTTTACAGCTGCATAGTCCAGCAGGAAATGCCCAGAACACACCCCTAGGGCTCTGTCTGTCTCTCTAAACTAAAATCCATCCTTCAAAAAGCACAGAACTACCATTTTTTCAAGCAGCATTTTATAGCCCTGGGTGTGAGTCAGGATGTGATGGATGCACACAGGCTGCACCCTTGAGCTCGGAGTGCAAGCAGTAGCCAGTATTTACACATGTATGGTGGACAGGCTGAGCCTGTGTTCGCCTCTCTTGTAAGTACAGAGAAATACTGAGACTTGATCGGGACAATCTGAAAAGCAATCCTGCAAATGTCTGTAGGACATGCAATAGACACAATTTTATTACTGAGTGGGTTTTCAGGCATGTAGCCAGATGCAGGCTTGGTTCAGGCTGGGGTGAGAAGGGCAAGGGTTCAGGAGACGTGACACTTGAGTGGATTATTCAGAGTGTACTGGCCACGGGTGGAGCTGCAGGCAGGGAGCACATCTTCCCTTCTGCTGCTGGTAAATGTTGGCAGGACAAGTGGCCTCTTTGCAGAAGATCGTACTTGATATGCCTCTGTATGCCAAATTGCATAAATTATTAAAAGAATAAAATTCTAAGGAGTTGTTTATTCAACAGTTAAGAAATCACAGGATTAAAGTTGCCCGCCCAAGTTTAGCTCAACCTTTTTTGGAAATGTGTTGCAATGTTAACTTTGTCACTCTGCTTTGTGGTAGGTTACCTGCTTCATTTGGTGTACAAAATAAAGGGTGCTTAAGGATGGATCAGGGTGATGTCATTTAAGGAGGTACCTATCAATGCAGCTTGGGCTTCATTTCTTACACATGATGAAAGGTGGACAGGAGATTTCATAGTCTTCCAGGTCAGGCAGCTGAATGTGTTCAAGATCAATGAAGCACTGCAGTACTAAAGCCAGGAGTTTACCTCAAGATTTGGGCAAGGATTGACAACTTCGTCGGTATCTGAGTTTCTGATAAGTGGTTTCTGCTTCCTCCACTGTGCTTATAGAAGTTTCTCTCTTATTTATTCTGTGCAGCACAACCAGCACAGAAAATTATTTTTTTCAATCAATAGCCAGTATTCTCCCTATATCTGAGGAACCTCTTACAATTTTAACTCATTAGCTGTTTCAAATCACATGCAATTGGAAGTTTATAATTCATCAGAACACTCTCTGCCAACACTTCCTACATAACAGAACAGAAGAGTGACTGCTGGTGGTTCCCTGAGCACGTTGTAGTAAAAGAGGCTTCCTGGGAAGGCAAGAGTTCATGGACACACACTGGCTTTGGTAACAGCCAGTTAACAATGTCATTCTCCTGTGGTGGTGAAGATAATCACATCCACTGGAATCCACCACACAAGAAGCACTGTGCATCGAATATATGAGAAGTACTGGGTGTCAACAGGACATCTGCTACTGTGTCAGCCCTCCCTGGCATTTTTTTAGGCTACCTTCTTTTCACTCCATTGATCTTAGTGTTTGTATAGTTTGTGTCTTTTGCATTGAGTTGAGAGGACTGATAATTTCTCTAACAAGCACTTGTGCATCACAAAGTTTCAAACTTAAGTTTGCTACAAATCCATCTGATGTCATCAGTTATCCTAACCCCAAGCAACCTGACAGCATAGCATGTAGTTTTCCTGGCAGCGTGTCAGCAGATTAGCTCAGAAAGACCAGAAAAAAAAAAAAAAATTAATAATGTAACAGTGGCCAATGTGCAGTTCTGGACATTCCTCTTTTAGTCTATAAATCAAACAACTTATCAGCCTTCCTAGCCTTACATATAGGTAGTATGCCCATATAGAAAAGCTTATAAGAAGCTTAGCATTGATTGCATGATTTGCATAAAGTAATGGCTGTAGGACATCTGTGCTATCATATGACAATGTGACAAGCTTGAAAGAATTTTCCCCCGTAATGAAATAGCATACTTCATACGATGTATTTCATTAAAATTCTGTGAATGCTATTTCAAGAGAGAGAAATGAATTTGCTAAAGGCATACTGTGGCTCATAGGAAAGAAATAAAACAACCCCCTGCACTCTCCCTTACTTCAGAGGTGTTGCAATGGATATTGTCATAGTTGGTGATAAGTCATAACTCTTCCTGTAGAGTAGCTGTAGGTTGAAATACACTGTAGTAAGTGTTCTTTCCTCAGCTGTAAGAAATCCTGACTCATGCAGTTCCTGAAAAGTGTAGGTGTTTTACTGTAAATGGTAACATTTCACTCTAAGTGGTAGCATCTTGTGTTCACAACTGGTTTCTGTGTGGGACTCTGTCTTAACCAACATGTACCAAAAACCTTCACGTAGATCAATACCAGCCAGAGTTGGGAGACCTAGTAACATCTTGTGATTTTTGTCAGATGTGATATTAGAAGCTCAGAAGGTCATACAAAGCAGAACTAATCCTTAACATCAGGACTCCTGAGCTGACATAATGGAGTTGGATGAAGGCCATCCATGCAATTGGTAACTTCATACTGGTGTGTGCCTTCTCCTCTTTCCCACCCCAAAGTGCCCTCCTCACCCTCAGAGGGTGACCCAGCACAGCTGTTTACAAAAACCGGCAAGCACAGGCCTTTAAAAAACTGTTTTCCTTACTGCCAACTGCAGCAAAAATATATTTTTTCTGTTCAGTATGAAAACCATATCCAAGTGATTCAATATTTTGGATTTGAATGTAATTTCCTCCTTTGGGCCAAATGGCTTACCACATCATCAGCACGTTTGTTCTCTATACAAATGGTTTTTCGAGATGGAAGCATATCTAGGGTAACTGTTATCTATTAGAAGCTGAAGCCCTTTTTTCCTGGCTTGTTCAACAGCCTACTTTTAGGGGATTTAAATTCCTCTCATCCTTATGTTCCTGTGACGGTTTGGAAAATATATGTAGGAAATTATGAGTGACAGGTAAAAGTTAGCAAAGAACAGATCTCAAAGCCAGTGGCATCCTTGGTGCTGACTATTGATTGCTCCATAGAGTTCTGCATGAATGCTGGGACAACCTGATAGGTTTGGTTCGTGGACATTAAAATGAAATAATCAATGACATAACTGTTGGAGCACAATTCTCCCATGACTTCACCCTCATCATTGACTCCTGACTGCAACAAATTAGTACCATCTAATGATTCACGGAAAGTTCATCTGCAGACTGACATGACATCTATATTTATTCTCCAGGTTTACTAGAATTTATTCCTTTAAAGAGAATTATTGTACTCTGCCTGTATGTGCACATGTACTTTCCTGGCTGATCTCAGTGGTAATCTTTGAACTAAATGAGACTGTAAGTCAGACCCAGTGAGTGTATCTCAGGATACACTGCTTTCAAATGATTGTTCTTTAGCAATCAGGATGGTCCCTATAACACTCCTTTCCTGGATTAACCTAATTAATTAAAAGAAATCAGTCAGATTTGCCTATAAAGGTTTCTCTCAAACTTCGCAATTACAGAAACATGTCACTTTAAAGAATTATTACAGATTTTAATAAGTGCAAAAAAAGTTTATATATGCTGCTTTTTTTTTTTTTTTTTTTAGTTTTTAACTCGACAGACTGCCTTATGCAAACATGAATGTTATAAATAAGCACCCTGTAGCCTGTCTGGAGAGAGCTGCTGCGAGCCTGTAAAGGGATGTTTTTATTCTCAAGGCAAAAAGAGATGAGGCATTGTTGGTTACTCTTTTATTTTCTCCTCTTTATTCTGGAAAATTTACTGTTTCATGGTATTATATGTTTCTGAGTTTGTTTATGTCTGTGCAAATATCATTTGACAATAGCAGAGACTATGCAATGTGTAATTGCACAAAAACTCACCTGTATGTGTGTCTGTTTCTGTGAATTTGTATTGCATGTGTGACTGTATTCAACCATCTCTATGTATGTTTCTTATTTTCAAAATGGCCTATTCACAGTTGACAAAACAATCTCCTGTATTTATTCTAAACTGTATTTCCACAGATCTTTAAAGCAGAATCAATAATTTTTAGATGGGAACACTTGTTCAAAAATCTGTGAACTGCAATATATGAATGTCTATGTTCAATATATGTTTGTGTAATCTTCATGTTATTATTAGCTCCATTCACTCTTATGATTAATTGTAACATCCTTTGTCTCTTTTTTGTAAAATTACTGACCAACTCTTAATGTTAAACCTAAAACATTTAGATCAGGGTGTTCGCCTCTAGTAAACACTTTAAGAAACATCACAGCCTGAATCCTCTGAGTGACTAAGTTTGGGATTTGAAAATTTGAAAATTTGAAATTTGAAAATCTGATCATCCAAGGGGACAGCAGATCTTGAGCCTGTGGGTCCAAGAAGAAAAACAGAAGCAGTTCAAATGATTTTGTACTAAGGAGATGATGAAACCTCTGTGTAGGTTACTGTAAAGCTTACTCCTTAGGTGCTGTGTTTGGTTTTGGTGTTGATTCAGAGAATAATGTTGAAATATTGAAGAAGGTATGAAGACTAGAAAGAAAAATTTCTGGAAAACATGCCTTGAAATGAGACACTGAAAGAGCTTACTTTGTTTAGCCCATGAAAGGGAACATTAATGGGTAAATTAATCATCATCAGTAGATGTCTCCCAAAGGCAAAGGGGAGAGACCCTTTAATCTAGCTGATTATGGTATAATAAGATATGACACCTGGAAACTGAGGTTAGAAAAATGCATATTTAAAGAAAACATGGAGCTTCTCAACCTTGAGTATAAATAATCACCAAAGAGTTTATCAATGGAAAGCTAAACTTCTAATGGACTGAGACTTCAAATTAAAAATGTCTGTCTATTTTAAAGTTATTTTCCAGACCAGTCCCAGGTTACTGGGCAATTTCTTCATGAAAGCCTTCTCCAGGTCATGGAAATAAGAATCATTCACCCAGTTCAATGGAGGATAACAAATCTTTGAATGCAGATGTGATTTGCGTTATATCAGATTCAGAGGTAACAGTCCTTCTGGTGTTAACATCTATGAAATATCACAATAAACAAATTGACAGATACGTCTTTAATTTTGTCCAAGTTTAAGTTTTTCCAGTTCCATTTACATGACTTTTCAGATGTACCCCTTTGCACAGGCAGTATTTTAAAAGGAGGCACCAACCATTTTGTGGAGCAGGGAAGAAGGAATATTCCCATTTTCAAAATTTTCTTTCAAATATTCATCACAGCTTAGTACTCACCTGATCTCTGATGTGAGGAAAATAACTGGTGTGGCTTTCAGTGCTACAGTAAAATTCTGTTTTGGCTGATCAACTGAACTGTGACAAAAATTCATCATAGTGGCTGTGCATCACATCCTGATGCCATAGGCTATGTATGGGTCTGGTCCATCAGTGTTTAATCTCCAACCCGCCACCAAAGCCAGTGCAAATTGATTTTTATATTTACTGATGAGCACATAATCCTATAGGCTTCCTTTTTGCTGAGTGTCCTTGGCTAATGACATAGGGAAAGGCATGAGGAAGCAAGAATGCTAGATTAAAAGGCTGGTTCTTCCACTTATTTGTTGGATGAGCAACTACAAGAGATGTCCCCTGCATGGTTTTTGTTCCTTTAATGGCCATGCCACTTAACGTTTTCATGGGCTTCTTGACATGTAGAAAACATCATTGTAACACAGCTTACATGAAGTACATATATTAAAAAAAGAAGTAAAATCTTATGTCGCTCCAATTCTAATTTATGTAGACCTTCAGTCTACAATGTTTATAAAGTAGTATAGTGTTCAACTGAAGATGTCTAGTCAGAGTTCAGGGGGTTTATTGCTTTATTGTAAACCTAGGAAAATCATGCGTACAAGTCTCGTTTTTCGTGCTTGCTAAAATTCCTTACTGGAAAGACCCGGAGATGCTTAGTCAAAATTCTTAACAGTGAAGATATGTTGAGTTGTCAACTAAAGACCTTTTCTTTGAGCTGATGAAAGGAGCACTTCAACAAGGTAGATTCTGACAAAATTGAATAGAAAATAATCTTTTATAGCCTGAATAGAAATTATTTCCTTCACCCTCTATGCCCAACTATTTTAAGTACTGCCTGTGTTTAGCAGCTGTCTTATGTGAAGTCTGACAGCACGGCATGGGGCATGAAGGTCTACTGTCATCTCTTCTGCTGTGCCCCGCTGGCTGTAGGGCAAGTAATTGACCCATTACCCCTAGCTGGAAAGACCCCTGAACAATGGGCTCACGGCTCCTCACTCTCACACCAAGCTGTGACATTTGAAGAGTTACAAGACACCTGTGTTGGGCAAGCACTCCTGCTGTTCCTAAAGCCTTGCATGAATGGGGGGAAATCTGCTGCTACCACTGTTTTAAGCAGCATGTCGATTAGACTTGTTCCAAGAAGGGTTCAATGACATGGTACATAAATTGGCAGTAGCAGCTGGTGACATAGCTATCCCAAGTCTCCACCTCAGCAGTGGAGCAGGACGGATGCTTGCAAGCAGTAGTCCAACCTAGTGTTCAGGGCATCATCTCTCTCCCTGGTTCTCCTACTGTCACACTGAGATCAGAAAAAGGCTGAAGGCAAACGTACATAGTGCCAAACACAAGCCACTCCTTCAGGTTTTAGGGGATGTGAGAAAACCCCACTTTGAGCCCACACCCAGAAACAGGGAAGCTAAAGAATTCTGTCCAGACAGAAGCTGTTGTCCCTTTTTATTTGTATCTTGTTCATAGCTTGTAATCATAGTCCACAGGATATGAGTTGTTTTCATTTGAATCTTTGTTCCCCCCTCAACAGGGAATGTTCTGTTGAAGAGACTTGTATGCCTTTCTCAACTCAGCACAAGGTGAACATCCTTCCCTATTGCTCTCATGAAGTGTTAATCCTTCCTACTGCTCTGTGCTGACTGATGTATCAGCTGGTCCTGCTGTGCTGGTGGACACCTCTATTTGCTCCTGCTGTGCTTCAGGATTTTTCTTAGAGGTGAATGAGTGACAAGCAGAGTCCTGATGCAACAGAGCCACAGCAAAGCTGATGCAAGAGGAACTCACAGAGGAGGCTCTCTCCTGTGAGTTTTCTCTCTGCAGGAGTCCTCAAAGGTTAAACCTCATCACTTATAGCCCACTTCCTTTCCTCTGCTCCTCACTATTCCCTGCTTAGAAGTGCTACCCCTTTGATTAACAGGACCAATGAATGGATGCAACAAGGTGGAAAGGGTGGTGGCAAGTCTCATAATTTCTCACAGGAGGATACTCTGTGGGATGAAGAAGGAGGAAACAAATTTTTAGATTTTTATCACAACAGGGAGCCATCTGGTAAGATCTGGGAAAAGGAAGTTTTCCCAGCTAGGCACTTACAAAGTAATATACCTGGTGCTCCCTCATACTCGCATGACAGCATTAACTGTTCTGTTTTACCATGGGGACATGTTCAAAACCCTTAGGCATCCCATAGAAGCCCAAATGTCCCTCTGGGTTTGCCAGTTCCAGTGCAAGCTGAATGCCTTTGGAGCCCCATTTTCCAAGGAGCTCTGACTGGTATCTGGGGTGTGGACTTTCATTGCATGGTTATTTCCCAGTTCAACCAAAGTAAAAACAGCTTTAATGGGCATTTTCTGGTACCTGCTTTCTCCCAGTTTTTCATCTCTCTTGTCTTTGCTGTAAACATGTGAATCCAAGTCAATCACATTTCTCTATGACACCTTTAATTTATTAATTCTGTTGCCAGAAATATGCAAGGCCCCTTACTCTGGTGAAGCTGTGTCTGTCCTCAATGGAGACATTTAGATAGACTCAAGCCCCTTTCCCCATGCTGCAACATACCCAGTGCTTATGGAGCACACATTGCAGAAAAACATCCATTTTGTTGAGGGAACAAGAATACATAAATGCTTCCTTCTTTGTCCTTCCTTTTGTCTAACTACCCTCCAGATGTTTCAGATTCTGTGGTTCACACATAGCCAAGTAATGCTCTTGTTTCTGCACAGCAGGAAAGAAAGGGATTTCGAATATGGACACGTAACCGTTCCTTAGGTCTGCTGCTTATCAAATATTTCCTGGCAATTCTCTCTAATCCCTGATCCCTCTCACAGATTTTCTCTCTGAAGCAATTGAAGACTTCTGTTCTATAATCAGCTCCCTTTCCATTTGATAAAGTTCAAAACGGCCTTTAGTGGAAGTCACTTCATTTGGTGCTCTGGTGTAGCACCCTGCAAATAGCATCTAACCCTACAATCAAGGATGTGATATAAATAAACTTCCTACTTCATTCACTATTAAACATCTTGTCCTCATCCAGTTTTACATCTTTTCAGGTGGTATTTGTCAGTGTGCACTTTTTTCTTTTTAAAAATATCTTCCAGGGAAGACACAATAATTACATTTCTTATTTTTCAGATGACTACAGGGCCAGATTACCTACTAGCTATCTTTATTCCCTGCTGTTCACTTTCTTCAACTGTAGCACCTTTGTATTATTGCAGTCTAAAGCTGAGAACTTGATGAACTGAAAAAGTTGTGCTGGTAAGCTTTCAACTTAGCCTAGCTACCAATCTGATTTTATAGATTTTATTTCTTTTGAAACGTTCCAAATGTTTGGTGATACAACCATACAAATACTATGGTTTAGAGCTTTACAATTTAGGGGATGTGGCTCAGAGGTTTTCTGGTTTTGTCCTCATCTTGCTTTCAGCCTAACAGCAAAGGATTTATTGATTTTATGAGTGAGACTTGCCCGAGAAGCACTGTGTGTCCTTGCAATCCCAGGCAAGTTTGAGACTACTGGCAGATTAATGTGGTAGTTTTAAAATTATAGAATCATGGAATGGTTTGAATTGAAAGGAAACTGAAAGATCATCTAGTCCAACCCCCAAATATAATTTCTTTTCAAAGTCTCATCCACTGTCAAGCAGCTGCTCACAGATACACTTGATTTTTATAATTCAAACCCCTCAGTTTTTACCATTGAACGATACTAGGGGGATAAGTTGGTCCAATTACCAAAATAGGATTTTATGGTATTTCTGCTGGACATGAAATGCTGATTTAGAATCCTGTTCTCAGAGATTTATTCTTGCAGAAGCCATGTGTATTTTAGGCTCTGTTAAATCTCCAGTGTCTGCCTTTATCCAGCAACTCAAATGTAATTCTTCGTCCTCTCAAAGTATTTGACTGGCATTGTCTACACTTCTGGTATGTGTTTTGATTCTGCATGATATCATGCCAAGATACTACAATATTTAGGTTTTATTCAGTCACATAACATTCAGTATTGTCATCTAGAATTAGAGTGCAATTTTTGTATAATAGCCCTGCAACAGACTGTGGTTCCGCCTTTTTTTTTTAAACTTTTTTTTTTTTTACATATTTTTTGGAATAAAATAAACCACAATAATCTGTTCACATATATAACATTGGGTAATAGTCACATAAAACCTATTTTGTGTGTTTGAGTTTTATCTGTGCTTCTGGGGTAAAAGAACACTCGTGTTTCTGAACAGAATTTTATCTGTTTGACACCTGGTACTTTTTCTTTTTCCCAGGATGAAATTTCTCCTAAGAGAATAGTTTAATCTGGGCCACTTTTTCTTCAGATATCACACCTCTGGGACATTTCTCTGCTCTGAAATAGCATAGTGAGTAATTTCTGCAACTTTGAAAGAATTTTAGCAATTTTAAGTCTCCCTGTTTGATTTGATGGAGATAATAATTTTCACGGGTCATTGCCACAACATTTCTGAAAGAAAACCAAACTATTTTGCTTTTTGGGTATGCCATGCCTGCTGAAATGCCTCTTTGCTTAGTCTCTGATTGCTACTGTTGTAAGGTGTGGCAGTCCATTTAGCTGCCAGAAGTCTACATAGCCATTAACAGTAGCAATGTAGTTCATATGGGTTCCCATGGGGGGAAAAAACCCCACACATTCTTCTTTACTGCAGTACTCAGGACCATGCTCTGTGTTTCCTTTTATTTTTCCTTCTTTCTTTCTGCATAAACTGTGTGTTTTGACACTGACCACAGCTCTTCAACATGTCTCTGGTACTGGTATTTGGTCACTGTGTGGTGTTTGTGACCAACTTTTTCTATTCCTGAACGATGTGCTCCCAGCCTGACTGTTCTTTTTGTTTTAGGCACTGTCTACTGTGTGTGTACCTTCAATTTTTGTATGTTGTCATAACACAGTGACCTCTCCTGGAGATCCACTATCACTCTCTCACTGTCGTTTCATTTCTGTGCAGACTTTTCCACTGTCACTGAGAACTGATTTTTCAGCCACCGCATGGAAATACTGCATTACATATAATTCCAGTTTTGTTTAATCTCACTAGATCTTAATTTTAATAACCTAATAGTAGTTTGTCTCACTTTGTTTAGTTGCCACAATCCCCAAATTCTTGGAGTAGGTAAATACCTCAATATTCCTGTGTCCATAACTCTTATATGCATGGTAATTGTTGTTATTTGACATCCAGCAGCTATAAAGGTTATAGTTAAACCGGTTGCCTCCTTAACTGTGTTTAGGGCACTTAATCTGCACCAGAGAATTTGGGGATTTTCTCAGGTTCTTCTAACACCTCTGCCTGGGTGTAAAAACACATTATATGCGAAGTCTGCTGCATCAGGCCCGAGTTGTCTCAGCTCCTTGCAAACTCCGTCCAGATGTTAGAGTAACCTCCTGCTTCATAAAACTAATCAGAGTCCGCAGTGAAGCACGTTCTCCCCGCACAGACTCCAGCTGTTGCTTTTTGTGCTTGAGTGGCCAATTCCCCCCTCTCCCCTGGCTCTGGTGTGCTGCCTGGCACAGGTAACAAATGCTTCGTCACTGACCCGTACTGGTGTGAAGGCCCCTGGGTTCAATTAAATGGAGCAAAAGGCAGTAAATAAACCGCATGGGCCAGGGCCTTAAATCACTCAGTGCAGGGAAGAATCGGAGGAGGTTTGGGTTGGAGGTGGGCCTCGTGCGCTTGCCCCCACACTGCAACTTAATATCCTTACTGCAACTTAATGACAATTGCAATCAGCCAGGGTGATGTCCCATTTCTTCCTTCCACTCCTGTTTTTTTTACATTCCCAGTGCTCTCCCCAATAAATTAAAGCCTTTCTCCCCACTGCCCCTGCTGCCCCCTTCCTCCTTTTCCTATTTTGTTTTACTGCCTTCATGCTGTTCTCCTTTATTTCCAGCATTTTATTTCAAGGAGTGGGTTTGAAGTGCTCTCAGCCCATCTGCTGGTTTGGTTTAGAACAAGGACTGGAATGAGACAAGGACTTTTGGAAGTCATGAACTATTTATAGCATATTTGTTCTTTCACATTGGCACTAAACTTTGTTTATAGAATCACCTGCAGTAGAACCTGAGCCAGGGGACCACAGCTCACTTGATCTAAAATTGGCTTTATTTCTTGGGTTTCTTAACAGAGACCACATGTTGTTTGTCCATTGTGGGCTAAGGCATGTTTGATGCTTCCACACATGTTAAAAGCACAAAGTGTCCATGAGTGCCTGTGTGTCTAAAGTGCTCAGAGAGTGTCCTTATGAAATATTCTTGCAGATCATATGTATATGTGGAATAAGAAGCGAGTTGTATGGGTACGTTAGGACTGTCTAAAAAATAAAGGTTCCCAAGAGAAAACTTGAATGAAAAAATTTTTATTACAATTTCTCCAGTCGGTTTTCATTTTCTCCAAATAGTATTTTTGTCTTGGGTAGGCCCGTTAAAACACAATGCTCATTTTTGGTTTTGTTCTGCGTTAAGTATTTTTTTTTCCAAAACAAAACAACAATTTAAATTGAAACCGAATCAAATCTGTCATTTTAAATTGTTATTTTGACGTAAAAGCATTTCATTTATTTTTCTAGCCAAAAACTGACATTTTAATTTGAACCAATACAAAATTTTTCATTTACTTTCAAAGTATCAATTACAATTGAAAATATTTTCGTTGCTTCTATGCAGAAAGTCAGACTATTTTGTGCTTCCAAAATTGTAGGCGTGCGGGTTTGCAGTGTTTGTGTGTGCATAATTGTGGTGGTGTGACTATTGTGCAGGGTGCCTGTTGAGTATTTGCAGGTGTTACACAGAAATACTTCTGCAGAATGTGCCCTCATCCGTAGAGTTTGTACATCTACATTTGCACAGCGGTGGTAAGATATGCACACATACATTGACCCCGTGCCAGTAATATCTACTTGTATTTATGCTTTTAGGTTTTCCTTGTGAATGTGCTTTTAATGTGTATGAGCTTGTTGCAGTGCTGCCAACAGTGTTAAAAATAACAGAGCAAGACTGAGTAAGCAAGTCATAAGTTTTGGGAAACTTATAGATTTTGGTTTCTTTTGTCCACTTTCTCTTTTTTTCTTAGCTTGTCAGATTCGTGTTTTCAATCTGATCTTTACAGCTTTGATGACAGAAGAGCAACGTTTTCCTTGTAAAAGTAGATTTCTGATTCTGCAGTGATCAGTTTAAGGAAAGGCATAAAGAAGATAAGCAAGACCTGCATTAAATTTTGGGAGCTGGTGAAAAGAGTTTCTGTTTCTGTTTGCAGGGTAAATAACTGGGTATGTGCTTGTAATAACAATACTATATACTCATGCTTGGTGCTTGCATGCATCTGTAGGTTAGGTAAATGTTTATGTGTTTTTGCCACATGCTGGTATGTATAATATGTATTTTTAGCCATATTAAAGTTTAGCTTCTAGTCTAAATCAGACATTTAAGTAATTCATAGTAAGTAGAGAGAAACTCTCAAAGCAAGGAAGTCATCCTGTCCTAGGATTCATCTCTTCTATTGTTGGGGGCACTTTGGGCACGTATTTAGGCTAGCCATCTGATTTTTGGGTGTGCTGACTGCATGTGTTCAGGATGTGTGTTTGCTTGTGATTTATATTTATGTTGGAGTCCATATGGCAGTTCACTATCTATGTGCAAACTTCATGTAGATGCTTATGCAATGTCACTGTACATATATATATGTACAACTCAGCAGGAGTTTCTGCAGAGCATACTGGAAGCATGAAATACTTCCGTCATCATTCAGCTTGGATCAGACTATTCTGCTATGCTCTGCTTACATAAAATATTTCAGAACAGCTTGGTACAGCATTAGGCCAAATGCCAGTGTTATAATTTAGCCTGATAACCTTTTCCCAGAGCTAAGGTCCCTGAAAGTCCCCATTTCACACAGTGCTGTACAGGTTTCTTGTTGCCCTGTTCCTACCTGGCTCCGGAAGGGCATGAGCCAGCTGAGGAGAGGGAGCAGGGTCTCATCAGGAGCAGAGCACTGAGCATGTTCTTTAGGGTACTAACCTGCAGTCCCTGCCAGGCAATTTACCATGATGAGGCAAAGTAGAATCACAACAGCACTGATCCACATGGAAGTGTTTTAATTTGGGAAATACTGGTGTGATATGTCTGCACTGAAGAATATGAAAATGCAATGTTCTGCCATTTTTTGTAAAAATGTAATTTTCTCTCTGACAAATGTTAACATTTCAGATTTTAAGCTGGGCTAAAATAAGAAGATGAGGTGTCAGAATTTTCTATTGGATAAGTAGTCTGAATCTTGCTTAGTTTTGCATTTACAGGTGGTCTGTGTATTTGAATAGGTGTATGAATAGTCAGTATTTAATGTGTGTGCTTGCAGTCAACACAGTGAATACTTTCTGTAAATTGAATAAAGGTTATGAAAGTAGAATGTGTCTAGTTACACACCTAAGCACTTTCTAGTTTGTAAATATTCATTTACAAACATTAGCATTTTGGGGATCAGATCCTAAGGAGATGAGGACTGGTGTAGGTCCCCTTACTCCAGCTGCCTCTGTTGACTCCTGCCAGGATGGATCGTGGCCTGGAAAACATGCTTACTATGAGGGATTAGAAGGGATCTGTTCGTTTCACTTGTAAAAGAGCTTAAGAAACAATTCAATCATGTTCTATAATTACTTATGTGAAGAGGAGATATCTGATATTACAGGGCTCTTCGGTCCAGTGGACAAAGGTATAACAAGATTTCACTGCTGAACTATTCAAACTTAATATAAGGCACAGCTTTTCAAGAAGCTTTTTAAAGTTGATGTACTTCAGCTTTGGTGCAGAGAAGATAAATCCTGCATCATTCAGAACCTTTAAAATAACACTGCATGATTCCCTAAAAGATATAACTCTGAGCTGTTGAGTCAGAAACAAAAATACTGGGGGAAGGGTCATGATGGGTGCTGAGCCAGTGAGGACTGAAAGGATCAGGTCACGACTATCATATGTAAAAGCTCAATAAAAGCCAAATGAGTCTTAGTGATTGTTTAGCAATTATCTGATCAAGATTATCTGTTTGCAAGAGAAGAGCTGCCCCTTGCCCCTCTGTGTATGCATGCACACAGGGGACATGTGCATCCATGCTATTTATTCTGGGCTGTGACGTGTGTTTGGTGTTTGCTGCTGGGAGCCTGGGGCATATTTTTCGGGGTGCTCCCATACACAGCGTGTCAGTGACAAGGAGTGGAGCAGAGATTTATGCGGTGCCTCCAGGAATACCCAGCGGGGCCCCTCTGGTGAACTTTGGCTCCCCGGCTTGCTGCCAAGCATTAACTACAATACTCACACTTGTTTTTAACAACAGCATGCAGGTTATATTTCACCAATTGCTATTTTGGTTTGGGAGTTATGGCAGAAATGTCTCTGGGTACTTGGCTGGTATAAGCAGAGCAGGAGATTTACTCTTATTGTGTAATGTCACCTTTCAGTCAGTGCTTGGGATGAAAATTATGGAGTGTCGTTTGCTCTCTTTATTAAATTTCAAGGGCATACACCTCTTGTGTGGGAGAAGTATCTGGGTAGAAACTTGGCCTGATTCTGCCTAGAAGGGTAGTCTCATCTATTGAGAACCTTTAAAAATATAATTTAGTCCTTTTTATCTTTGTATTTTTTTGTCAGTAAGTTGGGACCAGAGGCAGCAGCAGTTGCCATCTTCCAAACTGCTGCCTGTGATGATAGATGAGTTTGACCCTGGAAGCACAGAGAGATACTGGACTCAGCACAACACAGATGTTGAAATGCAGCCAAATTAAGCTTTAGTGGGAATGTGCAAGTTGGGTCTTAGTCAGAGTATCTCATGCCTGCCTGCTCTCTGAAAAGCAAGAGCGAAATATTAGCAGCTGACCTGGTGGGATATACACTTGCCCAAAATATTCTGTTACTGGCTACAGATGAACCAGCATCTGATCTGCTGTGTGACTTTCCCCAAGATCTCACAGCTGTGGGGTGGGGAGGCAAAGGAGTCCTCCAAAAGAAATATTGATTTCTGCAACTTTCATATCCCAGTCCTCCATAAATCATAGCACAGGAGATAAACTAGAGATGTTACAATGGCAGGACATGTTTATTCCTTGTTCAGTATACCACAGGAAACAAATCTGAACATTATGCTGTGACAAATATTCCTTGGAGCTTTTCAGATAAAATAGAAGCAGGTTGCTTAATTAATTACCAAGATGGAGATTGTAACTGTGGTTATGATGTGAATTGCTAGTCTAAACAGACAGAAAGATCAGTAGGCTAAAGTTATTCCTTAAACCAATGCACCAATAAAATTTAACGAGGAAAGGTCTAGAGACACCCAGCTACAGGTGGCAAAAGCTGAATGAAGGTCCTGTACGATGCTTTCAGCCTGATAGAGGGAAAGAGGGAAAACAGGAAAGAGGTAATGGAAAAGAGTCAAGTGTGGATACAAGAAAAACAGTATCAGGAAAACATAAAAAGTTCTCAATAATGGTTTCTTGTGCACAATGACAAACATGAAATTTAGTAAAGGTGGCAAAAAAGTAAAGGATGAAGGGATTAATATTCTTTAGTTTATTTATTGTATCTGACTCTCTATAATCTTGAGATTGTAATCAATGTGTTGTTGATCTTAACGTGATAGGATAAACCAGAATTAGGGATTAAGAGGTTAAAGGGAACAAATATGTCTTGTAGTCTTTCCTACAAATAATTTTATTTTTTGTCTAGCTGAAGATAAAGAAGAAGGAATATAGAGCCTGAGATTTCCCCTGCTAGAGGAGTCCTGTTCTTGGGAGTATCAGTCAGATCCTCCTTACAGGATATAGCTAAATCACAACAGGAGGGCAGAGGGGATCTAAAAATTGCCTGAACACAAATTCTTCCTTGTGACCAACAAGAGACTGTACGGACTGTAGACATATATAGTTTCTGGAGGGTGCAAGTTAAAACTACATTAGATTGCCAAACATGAAACTCTGTTAGAGAGTGTGTAAATAAAAAAAGTACAAATAAGAATGTGCTAGCAGAGATATATTATTTTTTTTTTAATATGACCTGTGATGCAACTTTGCCACTCAGCATATGTGAAAATAAAACTGAAGGAGATTTAATTCTTACACGCTACTAATATTATGTACATTCCCCTTGTAAAAATACTCCCTACTAAAGAAGTGAATGTGTGTGGGAAGGGTAGATATATTTTCTGTTTGTACAATAAAAAATTGTATCTACTATAGGCATCAAGAAGGACAATTTCCACTCACACTGGAGGAAATCAGAGTAGCTTTGAATGTACCGGTTTTGGTTTTTTTAATTGCAAAAATGTATGCATGGATTAAAGCCGTTAAACAGCAAAACTATTTCACATAATATTCCCAAATAAAAAATTGCTTCTCCTTCAGGTGAATAATACCAGAGTGTTTTTCAGTTTTTAATGTTTGTAAACCTTTACTATTTTTCCCAAATAAAGTTTTATTTTTGCTATTTTCAATTTTGATAACTGAAAGCAAATGCCATTGAAAATGTCAATGCTTTTATTTAATTTTTTAGTTTTAAATTTTAATTCATATGACTTTTTAGTACTATGTCAAATTAGAAAAACTAGTTTAAAAAGGAAAGTGATTGAAACTGAAACTGCTAACATGCAACTTCATCCGTTTTGAAAAAGAGCAGATAAATTGTAGATTTTTTTCTTGTAACTTTTCCAGTGCCATGAAGAATTGAAAAGAAAGAAATACTGAAGAATTGAACAAAATAAACATATAAAAAAGAATAAGCGAACAACATAAATATGAACAAAGTTTTAAATATGATCCAGTCTGTTGTAATTCATATTCCAAAGGTTTGAAGCATTTTGATTGTCAGAGAGCAGGGGGAAAAAAATGCTTTTAAAGAAAATTCTGCTTCTAAGAAAGAGTTATTTTTTTGTGCACACAAAATGCAAATTTTCAATAGAAATTTCTGACCAGCAAGAATTTAGTGTCACTTTTGAAACAGATAAGGCAAATTAAGAGAAGATATTTTATTCCAATATTTGTGTTTTAAAACCAGTACCCACCTAGACTCCAGAAAGGGAATGGAATGCATGAGAATTTGGTTTGATTACTCTGGTGCAGGTTTTTTCAGGGGCTCATAAGACACCTCTGAGCACGCAGTGATCCGATGTGGTCTGATGTGATGGCACTCCAGTCCTGGGGAGCCTACTCCACCATTTTTCTTCTTTTTCCACTTTCTTCTTTCTCACTCTCCTGCCAGGTTTTCCCTTTCAGTCTTTCTTCTTGTGAGGTGAGTATGAAAAAAGCTTAGCATACAAAAACCTCACATAATGATACTCTGAGGGCAAATTATGTCCTTGCTTCCCTAGGCAGCTTGGAGTTGCCTGGAATATAGGAAAACAGTGCAGATTTAGGGCTCTAACAGTAATTTTTATCGCTGTTATTTAGGAAATGGTTCTGGAGTCTCTACTTGGCAGCTCTCTTTTACATCCATCAGCAATGCAGCATAACTGTACCATCAGCACTAAGTACAAATTCTCACACCCTGCTGGGGACTCAGGACAAGCCTCCCACAAATAGCTTTCCATTTCCATCCTGAATTCAACATTAGCCAATTTAGAGGCAATATATGGCTCTAGGAATAGGCTGTCATGTACAGTATGCACAAGACTGCTCTCCCCTAATCTCATCTAATTGGCAACAGGAGTTGCTGTCATTAGGCACAGAGTGTGAGAGGCATTAGAGTCATTAGCATTTGTGCAGGCTATCAGGGGGAGGTCAAACATTTGGGGAGATTCAGACACCTTCCCTAGGAAGACTGCTGCACTCCTGAATTGCTGCTTCCACTAAGTGTATTCCTGAGGAGAATTGCATATTTGCCCTACTACTGTGCTCATGAAGAAGAATGAGAAAATAGAGAGTTTTAGCTCAGACTGACAATAGCTTTGGGACATGTGGAAAATACAGTATCTTTTATATTTTTTAATGTAGAAATTTAGTAAGTCAGGATTCACTCCTCTGCCTCTGAAGTACAGATGCTCCTGTGAAATAATACAATAGAAAATGTTAATTTCAGGTAATAAAAACATTTCAGTTCAACACCTTCTTTTAAAAATATTGAAATATACACTGAAAAGAAAAACACTGCAGAAAGTGGATTCAAGGTCACAGCCCAAGGCCTTGTTCAGGGAAGCCCTGTTTTTTTGATACTGCTGTGCCATCTCCTCCACCTTTATCTGTGAAGGAAAACTTACATGAAATCATCACAGACTTGTGAAATAATTCCACTGCATCAGAATGAATCCCCCCATGGCAAATAGTTCTGTTAGACATCTTCAACAAGTGATAGTACAATTTGACCGTAGTTCAGGTACCCGGACTGGCATAAAATGCTGACTAGGCTTTTGAGAGAGGCCCCAGGACTGCAGAAAGTAATTTCCAGCAGAGAGAATGGTGTGTGTGTGTAGTTAGTCAGAGAGATTTTGTGTTCGTTCAGCTGACAGAACTCCTGCCTGCAGGTTGAGGGGGTTTTTTGCTGAATTACCCCATGTGTCAGTAACTAAGGATACACTCCTGCAGGCCTGACCAGAGGCTGGGAGGTGTAACAGCCATGTCTACTCTGGGCCACGACTCACCTCCCCATCTCCAAGGCACTGACAGCAGCACTGACTGTTTGCAGTTGTCCATCCTGCTTCCCTGGGCATTCCACACAGACTGCCTCCCTTGTCACCTCCCTGTCACCCCAACCTCTCCATCCTTGCCCCACGAGGCTTCTCTTAACCAGTCCTGCAGAAAACTCCTTGTTGATTTGGGTCTATTTAAGTGGAGACTGTCTCACCACAAACACCTCATTTATGCCTTTTATTTCTCCGGATAATTTAGGATTCCTGCAGGGTTGTGGTTCGAGGAAAATCCAAGTCCAAGCAGAGCGCTCGGTCAGACTGTGGCTCAGGCAGGCGGTCTTCACTCAGCAGTAGCATTTCATCTTCCAGGCCGCGGCGCCTTCACAGAGGCAGAGAAAAATGTGTTTTTCTGTGAACACAGCATTCCTCCGCCATGTTTTTGTTTGCACCAAGCTCTTTCACATCACAGGCTGTGAAGAGAAATGTCTGGGTAGTTCAGTTTGCTACCAGTCACGGTTTGCAGCTGCTCCCCCTTCTCCCTCATCCTACTGCCAGAAATTTCTCAGGGAAACAGAGGATATGGCAGTAGATAAAAAGTTACTGCAGGTACTAAGATGCTACTGAAGAGATACAAGCTGTAAAACTTTCCCTGCTGATCCAGCTCCCTGGAGCACAAGCAGGAGATGGTGCTAGAGCAGATAATGTGAGTTGGAGCAGTCATGAGAAATAGCTCTGTCAGTGTTGCAAAATTAGTCTTCAGATGATGATAGCAACAAGAGCAGCAATTGCTGTTGCGAGACGTCACATCTTGGACAAATGCTGTCGTACTGTGACTGTATGTAAGAGTCGGCCTGAAAATTCCTCACCTGCCTCACAATCATCGACAGAAACTGAAACCCTAAAAGAGGACTTTTGCACTAAAGGAGTCCTGGCCTGGCTAAGGTGGGACGTTTGTTGCCTGCAAGGTGTGCCCGCTGGAACAGGTTCTGCCTGGGCAAGGGGACTGCACTGAAGCGAGAAGAATGATCAGTCCTGAACACTCCCTCCTGAACACAGCCAGCAGGCCTCACCAACAATAGTGGCAGATTTCCTCACCTCTTGGCCAGTTGCCCCCCGCTCACGAAAAGACTATAAAAGACCTTTCTGAATTAACCCTATGGAGATATCCCCACGGACGATGGCGAGCCTATTGGCAGGACCATAGGACCAATAGCTACCACGTTGGTAGCTATTCCCCTCTCCCCTCTCTCTTTTCCTCTATTTTGTTTCTTTATTTCTCTTTCTCTCCCCCCCTCTATCGCATAATTGTGTTGTTGGCACTCAATAAAGGTGCACTATTTGATTAAAGTTGATATCCCCTTTGTGCCTTTTGCATTTTGAGATCGTTAAGCGAACCATCACGACCCCCGCTTGTGTTAGCGGATCGTGACACTGTAGGATGTCACAGGACCTTATTGATGGCAGAAGCAATGCGAGTGGTAAGAAAACATAGTGAATTTAGAGTTGGTATATTTGTAGTGCCAGATATCTGAGGCAGGTGAGCAGTGGGGTGGAGGGGGGCAGGCTGGCATTTTCTCTTATCAACCCTCCCAATGCCATTCCCCTAACATGGAAGTAAGAGACACAAAGCACCACTGAGCTCCTGGTCCCTGATCAGTTTGCCTCCAAAAATACGTCCCATGAAATGCATGAAACCCATGCCCCAAACATGGCAGGCAATGATGACTCCAGCATATCAACCTCTAGCTTTATTCCCTCCATTCTTTGCCTCTCTTTAGGTGAATTTTAAATACATCATGAAATGCTGCTTGGCCAGTGTCACGATCCGCTAACACAAGTGGGGGTAGTGATGGTTCGTTTAACGATCTCAAAATGCAAAAGGCACAAAGGGGATATCAACTTTAATCAAATAGTGCACCTTTATTGAGTGCCAACAACACAATTATGTGATAGAGGGGGGGAGAGAAAGAGAAATAAAGAAACAAAGTAGAGGAAAAGAGAGAGGGGAGAGGGGAATAGCTACCAATGTGGTAGCTATTGGTCCTATGGTCCTGCCAATAGGCTCGCCATCGTCCGTGGGGATATCTCCATAGGGTTAATTCAGAAAGGTCTTTTATAGTCTTTTCGAAAGCGGGGGGCAACTGGCCAAGAGGTGAGGAAATCTGCCACTATTGTTGGTGAGGTCCGTTGGCTGTGTTCAGGAGGGAGTGTTCAGGACTGATCATTCTTCTTGCTTCAGTGAAGTCCTCTCCACCCAGGCAGAACCTGTTCCAGTGGGCGCACCTTGCAGGCAACACTTGACAAACGTCCCACCTTAGCTAGGCCAGGATTTTTTTAGTGCAAAAGTCCTCTTTTAGGGTTTCAGTCTCTGTCGATGATCGTGAGGCAGATAAGGAATTTTCAGGCCGACTCTTACAGCCGGCATATCTAGGTGGTTTAGCTAGGACATCAGCTGTAGGTGATGAGTGGTCAGTGCCATACTGAAGATGAAATAGATGGATGTTTTCCCTGGTGCTGGCTAACAAAACATTTTCCTGAAGCTTCTCATTAAAATCTCATATTAAAAATGCTTAAAGAGACATGTTAATTGTGGGGCAAAAAAGACACAAAGAGTGTTCATTGGAAAGAAAGCTATCCAATTATCGGAGTGCCCGCAAGTGACGGTGGCTGCCCTGGGAGGTGTGACAAGTGCATAGGGCTCTGCTGCAGATGTCCTTCAAACAGGCCTGGGGCATGGTTTCCACACTGGCTTTACAAGCAGGCATCGAGCCAGCTCCACTTCATCCCTACAGAACAGGAATTGCCTTGTCCTTTTCCTCATATCCCATGAATTATTAGCCCTGGTTTCTTTGCCTGGCTTCTTGTGAGGGCACACAGATACACAGAGTAGCTCAAGGAGAGATGGAGAATGGGTTTGCAGCTGGCAATGGGGCAGCTGTTTTTGCAGCAGTGACAGCTTATGCCTATTACCTAAAGAATCAGGAGCAGGTTGATGGGGCCATTCCAGGTAACAACTAAACCTAAGACACAGTAGTTGTGGGGGGCCTGCTTTCTGCTTCATACCATAAATATCTTCCCCCTTCTGTGCTCCTGCTTTTTCTTTTACACCTCTCTTGTGCTAGTCTGATCCCACAGGGTTTAAACACCATAGTACTGATGTTACATCTAGGCTAGTTGTATGAATTAGCCTCCAGTGGGATCAGGTAAGCACCAAGACAGGAGAAGGTGACAAGGTGTTGGGACTGGAGCAGCCAGGAAAGGGAACTAGGACCCAGGAGGTGAATGCCTTTCAGTAGCAGCTAGACAGGCTGACCTGGTCATAACATTGCCTAAATCTCTGATCTCCTGTGTTTTGCATGGGAAATTCTGCATTTGAGTAAGGCCTTTCTCCATTCACTGATACGCTGCTCAGCTTCCAGTGTTGACTATCTCCAACTCTCTTGACTCCAGAAGAAATGAAGCGGGCATTCCCTTTCACTGCTGAGTCTGTGCAGACAGAAAAACAGCTCCGGGGATGATGTAGGTGGAGTTAATACTTTGGGAGGAAGGGGAATGGAGAAGATGATGTCTGGAGATCCCTTTTGCGACAGTTTTCTGGAATTCTCTGGTTTGCAGGCTAAAATGATGAGCTGACAATAGAAGACCTTGAGTCTGTCCTGGTGTTTGATGTCTATGACATTGCAAATAGTTTTCATTTGTGGGAAGTGACCAATTGACACCAATGCATTGTTTAGCTTAAAGTAACTGGCAGAAGGGATTTTAACAAATATCCTGCTTCAAGAATTGTTTTAAACAGCCAAGAATGGTATATTCTAATCTCAAAAAAAAAAAAAAATTTAAAAGTAGATGACATAACATGTCAGTAGTAAAACCAAGTAGTTCTCTTTTTTAAAAAAGTATCCCTTATGCATTTTTTTTCCGTAAAAAAAAATATCTCTTTTGCATTTTTTTCCGTAAAAGACGCACATTATTGCATTGTACCATGTGCCTTCCCTGCGTGCCACAAAGCACTGGAATAGGTGGAAAAGAAAGAACAATTACATGCTTTTAAGAGGTCACCTGGAGGCTTCAGTGCAGGACAGAGTCTTGCTCATGCAAGATGAGCAAAGTCAGTTCAACCCTTGGTTCCTAGTTGCTTGCCATGGTTATAGCATGCAGCTGAAGAGGAGGGAGAACCAAGGGAACAGGAATGGGGCTTTGTGCTGATCCAGACCCATTCTGTAACCTGAAAAAATATCCTAAAAAACAGCAATTCCCACTAGCTGCCCTGCTGATTTTACCTGGCCCTTTATGATGGATGTCATGGTAGATTTGGAATTGGATGTGAGATCTTCCTGTGAAGCTGGATCAGAGGTTAAGAAAATAAGCAACTCCCTGTTTAAGGTTAGGATTTCTAAGAACATGCCTGAATATGAGGTTGGCACTGATTTATTTATTTCAGCACAGTTATATTGGTGGAGCATTCTGCAGCTTTGGATGCAGTTACTCCATTATAACTGTATTGTATATCATAGTTTAAATCATAGTTGTACAGCTTGTTCTTATACAACACATACAGATGATCAGTGTTGCACGACATTGGTGTGACTGTCTGCTCTAGAGGGACCATATCTTGGCTGTTATAAAACCTGGTTTTTTTTGAAGAAGAACAGAAAAGTGCCAGGAGGCAGGACATTGTACTGGATCTCGTTTTTCCTGCTGAAGGAATCAGTTAGATCATGTGCAGAGAGATCAGGAGAGTACAGAGCTGGGGAAATGACAAGGTAACCAAGAAATAGATGTACTGTAGATCACTGAATCATATTATTCCTGTAGGTTCTGATGGTACTTGGCAGTTGGTACATAGTAAAGGGCATTTATCCTGCTGGTATAAATCAAAGCAGGAAAAAGCTCCAGGATTCTGCCAGAATATGCTGTGTGTTCCTATGGGAATCTGTCCCAGCACTGCTTTCATTTGAATCCTCCTTTGTTTATTTTGCAAAACAGAAAAATTATTCTGAAGGACTTCTGGCTCCTCCAACTCCTGCCTTGGATATTCCAGTTTCCAATGAAAATCAGACACCCTCTGGCTCCAGACTAGTAACTCCCCACTGTTTTCGCTAACCACTAAGAGGTCTAGCACGTACAATTTTGAACTGAGTATCTATACACAAAGAAATTTGAAATACTCTGACAGAGTTGTGTTTTTTTAATCACAGTTATAATTTTTGTATCCTGTTACTCATTAGATGCGTGGAAACTTCCATTTAGTCTTGAAGAAAAGAGTTAAAAATTATTAAATATAATGGGCCTCCACATAGCATGTAAGACATTTGAACTCAACTGGCAATAAAAAGCAAGATGAAGTACTTTTTAGGCTGCTAACTGTTGTCATTATAGGACAAAAACCAAGGCACTGAATTACCAACAAGAATCAAATTGTGGATCAGCAAAACAGCTCTCCTACTGACTTCCAAAATGATGTAGGTTAAAATGAAATAAACAAGGAAAACCTTTCAGAGGACATCTATTTTTTTTTGTGAGAAAAGAACAGTGTTAGGAACTAGAAAGAAAATTTTGGTCTTCACCTAGATTTCTCAAGTAAACCTCTGCCAGCAATCAGAAGAGACACAACCCCGACTTTCTGATTCACCTGTATGTCTGACACATCCCTGTCTGTCTGGAGCCTCTTAGTACTGCTTGCCAGGACTGAAGTTTTTTAAAAAGGAGAACAGATAAGTCAGAGGAAGAGACTGTGAAAAACTGGGAATGGCAAGGAGAAACCGTAGCCAAGCAGTTTCCTTTTCATCATCTTTCAGGGTATTTTTGGGTCAGTCTCCTTCCACTTAAGGGAAAGAGGATCTGACAAAGAAGAGGAAGTGTCCCAGCCATTTCAGTCCGGTGGTGGTGTTGGCCAACCATTCTGTGCTCTTTTTGACACTCTAGGACAAAGATAGCCTGCAGATAATTGAATTCAGAGGTAACTTTTCTTTCCTCTGGCCAGAGCCCAGTCATACTCAAGTTTCCTTATGAGTGTGATCCTTTTTGACACCTCTTCTAATGTAAAAATGCCTCAAATTGCTAGTCAGTCAAAGGCAGAAATCCACTGAATGTCTCCACACAAACTGCTCCATGTCAGCAATTCATGTTATTGCTAGAGAAGAATCACTTTCTCTTCCAACTTAAAATCTCACTTGTGTTAGTTGCACCTCTTTATGTACAGCTGATTGATACCTTGAATTCAGGTTGATTAAAACTCACTTTCCCAGTTCTTTGGGAGAGCATCACCATTCTGTTGATCACTCAGAGTCTATCTGAGCAGAGCCTGTGACACATGAATCCCACCCAGACCAAGACACACTTTGCACAGTGTGATGGGGATTTGAGCTTCCATGTACACAGATAAACTCATCCCAGTTCTGTCCATTTGCATTTTGGTTCACAGACTGCCACTGTGTTCACTGTGTTCACAAACTATCACCTTTTGTTTGCAGCCTTCCCCTGCTTCTTCTGTACCTCCTACATTAAATCAGAGAATCATTATGGTTGGAAAGGACCTCCAAGATCATCAAGTCCAACTTTTCACCAATCATCACCATGCCAACTAAACGACAGCACTAAGTGCCTCATTCAGTCATTTCTTGAACACTTCCATTTACGGTGACTTCACCACCTCCCTAGGCAGCCTGTTCCAATGCTTGACAACCCTCTCCATGAAAAAATTCCTCCTGATGTCCAACCTGAACCTCTCCTGGCACAGCCTGAAGCCATTTACCCTTGCCCTGTCGCTGGTTGCTGGGAGAAGAGACTGACCCCCACCGGGCTACAAACATCTTTCAGGGAGTTGTGGAGAGCGATAAGGTCCCCCCTAAGCCTCCTCCTCTCCAGGTTAAGCAAGCCAAACTCCTTCATCTGCTCTTCACAGGACTTGTGCTCCAGATCCTTCACCAGCTTCCTTGCCCTTCTCTGGCTTTGCTCCATCACCTCAATGTCTTTCTTGCAGTGAGTGGCCCAGAATGGACACAGGATTTGAGGTGTGGCCTCACTAGTGCCAAGTACAGGGAGACAATCACTTTCTGAGTCCTGTTGCTCCACTGTTTTTGATACTTACCAGGTTATCATTGGCCTTCTTGGCCACTTGGGCACAGCTGGCTTAAGTTCAGCTGCTGTTGACCAGCACCCCCAGGTCCTTTTCCTCCAGGCAGCTTTCCAGCCACTCTTCCCCCAACCTGTAGCATTGCATAGGGTTGGAGCTAGTCTATCCTTTCTAGCTGTCTGCAGTCAGTTCTTATACTACCTTTCATCTCTCATTCACTTGCAAGCTATTGGATCTTTGGCCACACTATGGTGCCATACCATAATGCCTTCAAGTTACATTTTCAGGTCTAATGACCATATTTTCTCCTTTTTCGCCCCTCATTCCTGGAGCAGTTCCCTGTAATAGTAGACAAAATCTGCTCCACCAGTCTCTTTCAGGCTTCACTGGCTGGAAAAACTGTGACGGAAGTGTTCTTGTGGTTGCTGGCATGTGCCAGCTTTCTGCAACTGGAAGGTTGTGCAAGTCCCGTGAGGGCCAGCCTGCCAGGAGAGCATCCCCAGCAGGGGCTCTGTGCCCTTGTCACTCAATATTGCAACAGTTCCGGTTTTTGTTCTGGCTGGACTGTCACCAAGTGCTGAGATGCAAATTCCTGTGCAAATAAAATGCCTCTCTTGGCTTGGTTCTCTTTCCAATTGTTTTCCTTGCAGTGATGCCTACGGTGACAATGGTTAGATTGCAGCCCAAGGCACTGACCAGCGCTGTCTCTCTGTGTCTGTGTGCTCATTCATCTGTCTGTAGCTGCCCATTGTCTTTTGTCTTATGATCACTTTGAGGGGTGGAACTATGTTTTCCTTTTGTCCTCAGACCTATGGGACTTTGGTTGAAAAACAGGCATCTTATGCCCTATGGTAGCATAAGCAAGAAACAATAAGATCTTTTCTTTCAGTAAGAGGACAAATGTTAGGTCCTTAGTCAGGCGAACTTCCATTAGCTACAGTACAACTGAATGCTGTTTGAGGAAAAACACAGGAAGAAGCTCAGTATTTGGTTCAAGAGAAAATAAATAAAAATGCACACAGTCCTCAGCCTTCTGCATATTGAAAAGGATGCAATCTGCACACTGGCATAATGAAGAGACTTTTCTTAGCACATTGTAAGCAGCAGTGAGACACAGATGTGGTCTGCTCATGGGGAGTGAGTGGAAAAGAAACTGCGTTATTTCGGTTGTGGTTTGTACAAGACGTGTACCAGGGCTCTGTGTCCTCATGTTCTTCTGCACAAGATGAACCATGCTGTCAGTCTTCTATGTTTTCAGCAACAGAAAATGAGAGTGATAGACTGTGTCAATCCTTAAAAGTAAAATGAACAGCGGAGAGGAGTGGCATGCCTACCACTGCCCAAAATGTCTGTGGCAAATACTCGTTGGCCTGTGCTACCCCTTAGACTGTGCCTGGGCTTTGTCCATGAGTGTCTAGTTGGTTTGGAGAAGCTGTGTCAGGGTGTGTGCTAAAAGGTAGATGATTGCTGACTAGCTCTTGAGCCCTAGTTAGTTTATTAGTAGATATACAGCTTATATACCAGAAGTACATAAATACAAAAGGTGAGGATTCGAAAGAAAACCGCAAATTCACAGACCAGAAGTGTGCATAAAAAAAACCCAAATCCATGGATAGGAGCCTGGATAAATGGATCGATTAAATGACTAGTTTTGAAATGCATAGTGTCCCCATGCCCTGTCCAAGACAGGAATGAAGCTCTCCTAGGTGCTTCATAAATTAGTATTATTGGATGTCCCTTGTATGTGACATCTAGCTGTCTGATTGTTTTAAATACTTTAAAAATGGGATAAGAAGCAGAGAGATAAATGAGCAATTTTTAAGTAAACCCGGTTATGCTCAGTTTTGAGTATAAAAGCATTCAGTTTATCTTTTTTAAGAAACTCTACAAGAATGTATGGCTATCTCATTAGACACATTTGTGTGTTTTTTTTTCAAGAACAGCTAAGATTAAAAGAGCTGTGGCAGTATGACTCTAAGGAAACAATTCCATAATTGGGAACTATTCATTAAGAGATGTCACAAATCAGAAATTTCAGTGACTTGAGAATGCAGATGATCTCCCTTAAGGCTTTACTCAAAACATGCTGCTTTTATTCCACATATCCCTGAAACAGGCAATGGGGTACAAATTCAGTGACTGGCAAGGTTAATATAGGTCAGCATAATTCATCCTCAAGTGTTGATCAGTAGCATAGTTACACAGGAAAGAGTTTGCTTTCAGTGTTTGCAAGCAGAAAATAACATAACAAATCAGATTTAATGCACGTTTACCAGAAGGTGGAGCTGGATAGTAAATCTAAACAATAGCTTGAAGTTAATACATTCCAAAGATTATTCCAGTACAGAAAAATGAACACCATTGATGTAGCAGTAGTTTCCATGGACTGCAATTCATATACTACAACTGCTAGAAGTTGGCACCTATTGCCTGGACAAAACTCAAATGATCAGAGTAGATACAAAGTGTTCATTAAAGGTATAGGAGTAATATGAAAAAAGACTGCAGAAATGTGGTTTGAAAATAAAGAAAATGAAATGCTAATTTTAACTCCAGTCCTCCAAAGTGTTGAAGTATATGCATATACAGGTAAAGACCACAACATCTTAAATGGAAGCTGTAGGGGAAAATAAACTTCAGATATTGAAACACACATTAAGATAAATAGCCTTTTCAGACTTATCATGGAGTATCTCTTAAAATTATATCCCACTGTATTTCACATTTCCATACTCTTATCCCCTGCAAGTTGCTGTATTTTCAAAAAAATATTTTTTTGGGCAGGTGAGGCAGACATTGAACTTCATCTTTTTCTCCTGAAAAATGTCCTTGACAGAGCAGCCTTCACTTCAGATGGCCAGGCTGTCTTTGCCAAACATTCCCATAGTTAGGTTTATTAAGTCTTACAAACTTCCCTGGTTGCAGGCATTCTAGTAGAGCCTGGAGGTGGGGTTGTTATGTGTTTGTGATGACATGAAAGATCTATCTTCCTTCTGAAGTTGGATTTCCCCAGTGGAAAGTTTTTTTGCCTGACTGAGTTGCAAGCCTTTTGCCAATCTCTCAGTATCAAACTCGGCTTGGGAAGTGTTCATCTGGAGCATTTGCCACAGGTTAGGACCAAATGTATTGAACTCCTGGGTTTGTCAGTGAAATACTGTTCAAACAGTTTTGAGGACAGGTGCATGCTCTGGCTTCCTCCTTTTGGAAAGATTTCCTTAATCATGCCCTATTACCCAGTGGTTCTGGGCATCAGAGCAGCACGATGTGCCCCTTAGTGATGTTTTCAGTGATAAGTATTACTATGCCAAAGGAACCCCCAAAGCCAACAGATAAACACCAGCATCTACCCCAAATGAAGCCCAAAGTGAGAGCTGCAGGTGTCCTCACAATGGTCTTCTGCTCTTTCTTCACCTCATCTTCAGATCACAATGGAAGCCAGTTTTGGTCAGGAGACACCTAGAAAATAATGAAGAATTGGCATCAGGCTCAGAGCCCACATTCCGTCTGTTCCAACTGCAGGCAAACCTGGAATAAAGAGCTATAAAAACCTGGCAAAAGATGTTTGCAGAGGTTGTTCAGGGAAACGATTTTCCACAAGGAGAAAGAGTATGGTAAACCTTTTCAGGAGAAGAAATAATAAATACAGAGCTCCATTGTATTCCATCATAAGTGACACAAGGCTCATATGATTAATGCTTAATGCCAGCCCAGTAAAGCCCTCCCACATATGCCTCCCAAAGAAGGAAGAAGGCAGAGGGTTTAGGTCTTCAGCTGAGGTATCTGAATTAATTTAAATATGATTATATCTCACATGCTTGGTCTTAATTGTCTCCTTCTGAAAATTCAATACCTGCATTCATGCTCCTGGGCTCCAGGGATTCCAGAGCACCACACTGTCCCCACTGAAAGGAAATGAAAAATCGGCTGATGCTAACCAGACCCCTTCAGCAACTTTACCCATTTAAGTGCTGTATCCTGCAGAGTGATTAATGATTTTTTTCCTTCTATGTCTAACAGCGAAGAAAGAAGGAAAGAAAGAACGTGTACTGTCGCTCACCTTCTAGCCAATAGACTACAAAGGCGTAACTTGCCAGGATATTCACTTTCCTCCTGCGTGTGATTTATTTTTCATGTCTATCTGATGTTGCCTCTTCCTTGGATATGGTTGGAACCTGCAGCATCTTATCAGCAAAAAGTTTGGCTCATTCTTGTATGTGACTAGCATTGTGCTTTCTTTGGGCCTTTTTAAAACTGCAACCTGAACCTGTTCACCAACCTTTTATTAACATGTGTTTTATGGTACAGGTGTAATAATTAATCCAAATGGTTAGCAGATGTGGCTGTCTATCTCTGGGCATATCAGTTCCTACACACCACCCCTTAATCAAACAGTGCCCAAGCAATGCCAAAGTAAATGAAAGAAAATAAATTCCACCAAGATATTTATGAGGGCCACCTGGATAGGGAAATACCTTGGCCTTTGCCTGTCCCTTGCTCCAGGTGGCTACAAAAGACTGAAGTCCCTCACTATATACGAGTCAAATCAATCTTGCAGGGAGCTGAAATGAAAAAGCTGTGCTTGGCTCCCTAGTTTAACAATAATGAAATTTTGTACATGTGCTCTAAGGAAGCCTTCCCATTTCACCTTATTTATTTGAAATTTCCCCTCTTTTTACCAGTGCCAGCACCTTGATGAACTTCACATAATTCAGGTTGCTAGTTCCTACCTCTGTTTCTGGCCAAAGCTAAGGGTCTTTGTGTTATCAGCTGGACTCCGGGTGTTGCTTTGCAAATCACAAAGGGAGATGCCAGATTTTTACATTCCTGCCATTTCCACATTTCTTTTTTCAATTATTTATAGTCTTCACATGTGTAATTCCTGGCAGATTTTCATCACATTCAGCTTCTGCTGGGACGAAAGGCTTTGCCTGTGAAGGGGTGGTTGTTCCAGCTGCCTCTGGGGGAGTCTGTCCCTGGTGGAAGCTGCAGCCTCAGCCTCCCTGCAGCATAACGGGAAAATGCACCTCCCACCACATGGGAAACTTCCACACATCTGCTGCATCACATCCAGATGCTTTACACCAACAACCACTCCGAGAACACCATGGATGAAACACCGGATAGCCTGGGCTGCGTCAAAAGAAGCGTGGTCAGGAGGTTGAGGTAGGTGATTCTGCCTCTCTACTCAGCTCTTGGGAGAACCTAACTCGAATAGTGCATCCAGATGTGTGGGCCTCAGCTCAGAAAAGACATGGACTTGCTGGAGTAAGTCCAGAGGGGAGCCACAAAGATGGATAGAGGACTGATGTCCCTGTCATGGCAGAGGGGTTGAAACTAGATGATCTTTAAGGTGTCCTCCAACCCCAAGCAATAGATGATTCCCTGGGGCTGGGTGGTGGGTTGACCCCAGTTGGACATCAGATGCCCCCCAAATCCAGTCTATGACTCCCCTCCTCTACCAGACAGAGGAGACAAAATACAATGGAAGGTTCATGGACTGAGATAAGGACAGAGAGAGACCACCCACCAATTACCACCACAGGGAAAACATACTTCATTTAGGGAAGTTAGCTTCATTTGCTACCAATCAAATCAGAGTAGGATAACAAGAAATAACACCAAGTCTTAAAAATGTCTCCCCAATTCTTTCTTCTTCCTGGACTTTGTTTTACTTCTGATTTTCTCTGTGTCCTCCCCAATAGCACCTCAGGAAAATGGGGAGTAGGGGTTGAGGTCACAGAATCATAGAATGGTTGGAGTTGAAAGGGACCTTAAAGATCATCTAGTTCCAACCCCACTGCCATGGCCAGGAATACCTTCCACTGCACCAGGCTACTCAGAGCCCCATCCAGCCTGATCTTGAACACTTTGAGGGATGCGGCAGCCACAACTTCTCATGCAGGGATGGGGAGTTCTCAGCCTCTGTGGGCAGGTCAGTCCATCACACGTTGTTCTCTGCTGCTTCTTCCTCCTCAGGGGGATGACTCCTCACACTCTTCCCTTGCTCCAGTGTGGGGTCGCTCGCATGGAAGACAGTCCCCCACAAACTCCTCCAGTGTGAGTCCTTCCTCAAGAACTGCTCCAGGGTGGGTACCTTTCATGTTCCTTTAGGAACAGAATTCTTCAGCATGGGTCCCCCATGGGATCCAAGTCCCGCCAACAAATCTGGTCTGGTGTAGGCCATTCTCTCTATTGAATTCTCAGTGAATGAGAAGCAGTCAATGCCAAGAAAAAGCTGTGCCTGACAGAAGAAATCAGCTGACATGCTTATTTATAGCTGTGAATCCTTTTTATCCACATTAAAAAAAATGCAGTTATCAGTGCAGCTAGTGCCATCACAGGCACTGCTTAGGCTTAATAACTATGATGCCAGACTACATAGGTAAAACTATGTGCCAGATATAATACATAAATAAATAAAAACTGATAATGGGCATATACCTTGCACTTTGAACATGTAAGCTCATTTTCTAATCAAAGAATATAGGAAAAAGGTGCCTTTTTTTTTTTTTTTTTTTAATCTATTTGGCAAGTTTTGCCTCATAAGCTTGTATATTGATAGCTGCCACAGTTGAAAAAATTAAACAGGTGGATCATTGGAGTGAAGTGTAATTCACTAATTATCCTGGTACAGTTTAAATATTTACTGAAAATTTACAGGCAAACACAAGGGGAATCAAAACCTTTTTCTGTTTGAACCATTACTGCTTAAATTTCCCCACTATTCAGTCACGCTAGAGGGAAATTACTGAACAAAACCAAGCACATGATTCATTATTAAATCTGTGAGACTTACTAGCTATCAGCTTTCCATTAACCAGTCTGAAACTCTATGCCAAGAAGTGTCACAGTCTGCTTAGAACAGCAGTGGGGCCAGCCTCAACCAAATGGCAGCAGCAGCTAAACCTCCCAAACTATGTTGATTTCGTAACGTATCTCCCCATATTTTCATCCCTACTCTGCAAGGTCTGAATGTTGGAATGAATTGCCTTTGATAATATGGAGGTGCCTAATAGCCCCAGGAGTCTGGAGTCTCCTCTTTTTTTTTCTTAAAGAGGTTTTGGAATATGGATGTGCACAGAAGAGTGTTAAATGGGTTATGCTTCCATTATTTTAACTTGTTTATTTGCAATATGAGAACAGCATGAAGTAAACACCTGGGAAGTTTCAACTGGAAAAGTTCAGATGTTCTTTGGTTACAAAGGCACAAAAATAGCATCTTTTTAGAACAAGCACATAAAAAAAAAACCAATTCAGAAAAGCCATATGTTGTGTAACTTGGAAACTGACGTTTTTCTTGCGGCTTCCAAAAATATCCACTTGTGCACCGAGACTAATGCCTGTTACAGTTTAGCCAAAACAGGGTCAAAGCAGGTGGTTTAAGATTAAAGTCCCATATCAAATTAACTATGATATTTGATATCTGGTAAATACTGTCCAGGGCAAGTTGACTGAGAACCCTTATTATACTCAAGAGACTGGAGTAAATAAAAAGTGTGAGACAAACAAAACCTCCTCTCTCTGTAACGAAGCATTCCCTCCAAAGCCCAGTCTCAAGGAAAGAAAAAGAAAAGGAAGACCAGCGGTCAGATGAAATACTTTATTGTGAAGGAAGCATGTGTCTGGCAGCTTCAGGCATGCACATGAAAAGTAGACTGTTGGAACCAAAGGGTTTCTCCATATGTTGAACTCTGAGTCTCCCATTTCTTCCAGAAATGATTAGCTAAGGATATTTTCCACTTTTCATTCAAAGAGAAAACAAAATACTGCAGGGAGATGTTAGATGTTCCACTGGTAAATATACATCTTCTTATCTCTCTCTCTGAGTATCTCTTCCAATCTTCTACACCTGCCCCAGACCCTGGTCTGCTAAGCCAAGTTTCATGGGGATGATATTTTCCCGAGTCTTCCTGTTGATCGTTTATGATTACTGGCATGAGATTGACTTTCTTCTGTGCAACATCCTCAGCAACCTAAGATTTGTTTAAAAGCTGTGTCTGTGGCTCAGAAACCTCCTTAATAAATTCTTTTAAAACTACTGACTGCAGTGGATATTTATTCTCTGGTACCCTGAGGACAAAGCATGGATGTTGGAGGTAAGACACTTGGCACAAAAGCAATGTGTGCAGCTCAAACAAGGTCTGTCTATCTTGTATTGGTGGTAGAACACACACAAGTTACACAGCTTCATCAAAATTTGTATCTTCATTCCCTTCACAAAGCTGTCAGTATTGCCTGGCTTCCTTGTTCCTACACTTCTGAGAAAAAGAGGAGGATGACTAACGATGCAGTTGGACACTCTCTGAGTTGCTGTTTTACCATATTCCTACACATTCAATTTTCTTCTAGGCCCTGGTTTTGCTGTTTTAGCTCCTCGTTAATTCATATATGAAGTGAAATGCACTTTACAGATGAGAGCAGAGGGATGGTGTCTCTCTGGTCACTGTACTCACCAGACATGCTGGTCCTTCAGCACCAATGCAGATGTCCCAGATTGCTGAAGCTTTGTGCTCTGCATGAAAGATGGAAATTATGCCAAAACCCCTCCTTGGCCAAAGGACCACAGTAAAAACCTTAAAGATGAAAGGGAGAATTTTGGGCTTCGAAAACAGGACTGTAAATTCTGGCAATCTTCAAAAATGTAAAATATGTACGTATCTGTGTAAAAGCTTTCTGACAACACTGCTTATAAAGGGGAAAGTAGAGTGACTGAAATAAGCAGATGCCTGTCTAAAACTGGTAGATAAAAAAATGAAGGCTGAGACAGAGCTTCTGGAATCAAAAATTAGCATGTTCTAAGTGGATTTATGTAAAATAGATCTTGTACAAGCAGCTTGAGATATAGAGGAGTCAAGTTCTAAATGTAGTGCATAAAGATTAGTATGTCAATAAAATAACTTTCAGTATGAAATTTCATTTGGTGTCACTGTGTGTTTTCATTCAGAAACTGACATAATAAAAAATTAATGCAGCTTATGTTAAATGTTTTAAAATTTGAATGATAAATTGGAAATTAATACTATAGATCTGGAATATTTGCTAAATAGCTCAGTTTTATCTGAAGCCCTGCATGATTCAGTTGTCAGAATTAAACTATTCAGTATTAGTATCAAAGTCCAAGGAAAAAAGTATGCAGTTACCACTGACAGAGACTGGATATGACACAAATATTATGGAGTGGGAGGAAAAAAAACCCAGGAAGATAAAATAATGATGCAGACCAGATTGCCTCATGAAACAGATGCAAGCAACATATTAGGAAGTAAAGGCATTCTTCTGAAAGAAAAAGAACAAAGCCATACAGACAGAATATACTGTATGTGTACTCTGGAGGGTGCTTGGGACCACAGCGGGTACACAGTCCACTAGAGGTTCCGTGAATCCAGAAATTATCACAGAGGTGAACAAGAAATGAGAAAACTGAATACAGGTACCATGTTTGGTGACAATGGGGCCATGACATCTGTATTCACTGGTGTCCACAATCCAAGTTGGAGAGTGAGTAGCAGAAAAAGTCTCCTAGGAGAATCTAGAGAAGAGTTAAAAGGCTGGTAAACTTGCACCAGAGCAAAAGGCTACAAAAGAGCTCAGTCTCTTGAAGAGTGTCATAAAAATGACTGTCCATATCTCTCTATATTGAGAATTTTGTTATGTTTGGTTTTTTTTTTTTTCTTTTCTTTTCTTGTTTTTTGTTTATTGGATAATGACATTAGAGGATCCAATGTCTGGAAGTACAAATATGGTAACTGCAAGACCAAAAATAAGACACACATGTTTTTACCAGAGGAGGACAGCTAATCATCAAATGAATAGATGTGGTGGCTATACAAGGTTCTCTATCACTGGCAATTTTAAAATTAAGATTGACTGTTTCTCCTAAGGATATGTGCCTTACTTCCAAAAGGAAACAATTCAGGAAAGAAGTGGTCTGGCCTGTGCTCTCCTGGACGTCAGGCTCGACGTGCAGGCTGCTCCCCTCTGACTTTATAAACCTTGAATCTGTTCCTTAATTCTTTCACAGGGAGGTCTATTCTTTTGGGCTTTGCTTTTCCTATTGAATTGAAATTAGACATGATTGCATTTGTAGCATTAATTCTCCCAGACAACCAATAAATCAGACACATATTTTGCCTTGGATGTTTAATTCACTTTAGCCACAAAAAGACTAAGGAGGAACTTGGACTGAACATGGGTATTACAAAGGGAGGAAGAGATAGCTTTATGGGCTGTGATGAGATGACCTCATCCAGCATTGCCTTCCTTAGATGTCAAACCCATAATTGTTGTTCTGTGTTTGTTGTTTGCTTGTTTTCTTTTAATTGAGGGTAAACTTAAAAACAGAGTTAAAATTCACAATGGAGCCAAACAGAGTGAACAGGCACAGTGGAGCCAAAGCAGGATGAGCACTCTTTTTTTTTCTGTCCCCGTGGAATTATCCCAGGATTTTAACTTAAAGTGGGTTTAATCTAAGGATTCCAACCTCCCTGTAGCCACATGTTGAATCAATTGAAAAGCAACCAACAGGTAAATATCTCTAGCACGGCGCTGCTAATAATGTAGCAGACCTTTAGCAGAAGAGGAAACCCTTTTGACCCCTCTTGTGAAAGCTTTTCTATGGCCTCGGGTTTGGTTGATTTTTTTGTTAAACTGTCATTACAAATGCAAGAAGCAGACACCTGCAAGGAGCTGATAACTCTACATACATCAACAGGGAGGGAAAGCAGAGGCAAATAGGTTTTATTTGGCTTTAACGGAGCACAGGGGAGAAATACACAGAAAGATTGACTGACAAGCGCTTCAGTAGAAACCCGTTAGTTTGTAATGTGAGAAAGTGCTTGCAAATGAACAAAAAGCCCGTGGCCCTTTCCAAAACTAGGACACTTTGCCTAAAATATTCTACTTTTACCCCATTGTTTCCTACCCTCCTCTGTTGAGGTCTAACCACAGAACAAGGCACCACTGAGCCTCACTGCCGTTCTGTATATCCATCTGGAACATGTCAAGAGTTGGCAGCCTGCCCCCATGCAAAACCCTGAAAAGGGAAGGAGGTAATCATTATGTATTTTTAAAACAAAATATCCTCCAGTGGACTGTGATCCTATCAGAATTTGCATTCTATAAAGAGACAGGCTAGGTTCAGCACATAGAGGCAACTCCCAAGAAACCCTGAGTTATCTGAACTAGAGTGTCAGAAGGTAGGGGATGCTGAGAAGATACCATGTCCTTCATGAAGCAAAGAATAAATGCATTAGGGTTATTGGAGACATAATCTCTCAATTTAGGCATAAAACACTTCTTCTGCCTACTGCTGGGCAAAAATATTCATGAATGATGTTTTTTTTTTCACAGCAGACAGTTAAAGAAATTATGAAGGATTTTGTTTCTATTGCTAGTCCTAAAAAAAGTGAGATGATTGAAGATTTTACAGAACTATATGCTACCATTAGAATATTAATTCCAATTCTCAGACAAATTTTACCTCCGATACCATCTCATGTTCTAACTTTACTCCAGTAGGGCTGGGGATTTTTCACTCCCTCATGCTTTTTTAAAGGGTTATCACGTTTCATAAAATATCACCTAGAGCTTCTAACTATAGAGAAGCATGTCCTTCAGGAGATGCAGGTAGTAACTCTTTTGTTTAATATGCGTACTGTAATTTTTATTCATACATAGTACAAAATTTACATTGTGACCGTTGTACACATCTTCTGTAAGTCTTCTGCTTAGCAGGAGCAAGTAGGTTTATCTCAAGTCCAAAATCATACAGAAAATGACAGTTTCATTGTTTCACTAATGGGTAAGATCAGGACTTAGGGGTGGTATCTCTAAGATAGGAATTCATTACTTTTTGTGCCTTGCTTCATCTTGGTAGTGAAAAAAGAAGTGCTTCACATATGCTTAGATTTTTTTTTAGTTGCTCGAGTTGCCTCTTTTCCCCTTGCTGCTGCAATTCCATTTCTTCACCAGGCTTTCCTACAACCTTAAAAGTCGGAATGACTTAAAATGCAATGCATATTCAGAAGTTTAATGTATAAATATTGAGCAGTGGGATTCTGTTCTAGGAGATTACCAGAGCTGCATAAGAATATTCATTCAGCACAGATTAAAAATAAGTTTTACAATGCCCCTAAGCATCTCTTTACCCCAGGTCTTGGTTTCCATCAGTCCAGCACAGTGCAGAATAAACCCAAGGATAGATAGATGTGCAAGTTCTTAAGTTGTACAGGAGAAGAGGAAAAGCATAAGAACATCAAAAGAAATAAGGATTCTGTGAGCTGACCACACTGCACATGTACTCTATCTGGGGAAACTTTTCAGGGAAAAAAATACAGCATTTAGCATATTAGCATTTTTTATACAGTTACACAAAAAGAAGTCTATCAATTATAAAAGAGGCTGAGGTAATGTTTTAATATTTTATTTTAGTACCTGTTTTTAGGGAAGCTAGAATTAAAACTCTTGAGTCTGTGAGAAGACACCCACATTTACAATATATACAATGGCATCTTTGTGCCTTAAATATTTTTTTTGTTTTGCTTTGTTTTTGTTAAAAAAAATATATATTGGAAAGTGTCATTATATTATTGAAGACAGTGAAGTTATGGTAATTTAACCATTTTAGGTTTTGCTCCATGGTGCTTTTGGTTATGTAGCAACACAGCAAGTGATGTATTATGCCAGGATACAGTGGCTATTTTGCTGTTTCCGTGAAGGAAAAGGAGAAAGATTTTTGAGCTTCTAAGATTAAGACATGTATCAGCTTCTCTTGTGGCTCAATGTCCCTTCAAGGTTTTACTTTCAGTCAAATATCTAGGTTTGTTATGTTCAGTTGCACTCGTTAGTCAAATGACACCATTTCTCCCCATCCCATCCCTTGACCACTGACTGACGAACGAAATCTGTTTCTAAAAAGTAACCTGGTATATTTTTGTATTTCTATGAAAGCTGTTGTGTTATTTTTCCTCAATCAGGACTCCACAAAAATCATATCTAGTGATAGATAAGGTGAATTGAGAATCGCTACTCTAAAAACTGCAGGGGCTTGTGATGAAACTGGTAGCATACAGTTTTAAAACAAATGAAAGTGCATACATTTTTAACACAGTGGGTGCAAACTTCCAGCATGCAGTGCTCCAGAAGCTTCTAGGGACAGACAGAATTAAGGATCTTGGCAAATTTGTGGATATTGGGTCATAAAATGGACTAAGAGGGCTAGTAAGGGATGTACTTACTAGCATCACTAATACAATGATGGTATGTCCTGAGTACCACAGGTTTGTGTCTTACCTCAAAACTGCATATCCTGTTGCTACTGCCAGAATCAGCTACAAAGTCAGCTTTGCTGAGGGCTAGATGTACCTCAGCCCTGGACACACAGGCAAGAATTTTCTCCATCCAGTCAGTGGGCGAAGAATTTATTTCATCCAGGCTTTAACATGAAAAACTGAAATTCCTCAATGGCTTTTCCTTGGAGTTACTGTGAACAGCTCAATATTTTATTTTTTTCAGCGAAAGGTGAGGGGAGCCTGAGAGCTCTTTGCTGTCAGAATGGAGAAGACATTGAGAAGGCAGAGGCAGGGCTCCTGAGGTTGCCTGCTGACTGTGGACGTAATACAGCTAAAAGACTTAAGACTATGTCAAGTTGGACCAAGCAGGAGCAGTAAAGGCTTCTCTGCTGCTTGCAAAGGTCTCTAAAGCTTTTTGCTTCTCTGTGTTAGCTGTGGCTTACACGTCCATGTCTAAGGAAGGGAGGGACCTAATGGTTTTGTTTTCAGAATGTAATTCCAAAAGTGATAAAATTTTCCATTTGTTAGAGTGTTTTCTATTCTGTTCCTATTATTTTAAAAATTTTCTATCTGCTGGCTGTCATATCAAAGCTGCAAAGCAGTTCAAAGAAGAGGCTTCATAAATCGCTCCCACAGTGCAAATTCATGCTTGCAAAGACCTTTATTCTTTTTCACTGTTCTTATTCTCATAAGTGAAAGGCAAGTCTGGAAGTCTAAAACTCTGGATAATATTACAATGTTCAGATTAATTTAATTTTTATAATTTTTATGGATTTGCACCATATTGTTTGTCAGTTGATGGAAGTAGATCAACTTTCTCCCAATTCTGAAAGCTGATCATCTCCTTCCTTCTTTAAGATAAGCAAAACCAATTGCATTTTCTTGGATAACCCAGCCAAGTGGTCTTGTCTTCCTATAAGACTCTCCTTGTCTAAGTGTTTATGCCTATTTGTTGTACATGCTTTTGTACAAGTGGCCAAATGTTAGTTCTTTATCACAAGCATAATGCAGTGAGTAAAATCTGTGATTTTAGGGCTGGGATCTCTTGCATCAGTAGCAGATTTAAGGAGGAAAAAAGAACTTCTGAAGAGCAAGGAGCTGCTCCTCTCTGATGGCTTCTGCACCCACTTGGAGGAATGGATGTTAAGGCAATGCTTAAAGTATGTTTTGGTCCTGAATAGTGTAAAGAGTGCTCATGCAGATCTTCTTCCTTTGTGTATCAGAGCTGTATGTGCTCAGTTCAGATGCACCTTTTATGGTGAGGTTTCATCCTTGCTTCCAAGCAGTGCCAACACAGCCAAGAGAACAGTGCTTGGAGCTGGCTCTTCCAAAAGCAGCAGCTGAGATCTTTTTTGTGGCACCTCACCTGCCCCCAGCTGCTCATGGGAGTGCAGATATGTCCTGAGGGCACAGCTGCTGTGCTCTCTCTGGCACCCTGGGGTGTGAGAACCGGTGAGCAGGGCCTAGTAAAGCCTGGACTGCAGCCTTGCATGATGCCCTGGAAGGACAGTGGTGTTTTCATGCTTCTGAGCATTGGGATCCAGCAACATCTGTAGCCCTGTAGCAACATGGAGGTTTGCTGGGGTGCAGGACGGAGAAAAGGGTCTTGGGTCTCCCTGCTGCAGGGTGTGTGCTCAGGCTTCAGTCTCCTGTGCTCTGGAAGAGGTTTGCTGGCCCTGTGACACAGCCCAGCGTGTAGCACACCTTCTGGTGGGGGCAAGGGACAAGGGGACGCTTTGGGGCCGTACAGTACTCTGCTTTGGCAGCCTGCACTTTCTTTTTTAACAATATGAATTAGTAGTTGTTATTAGCATAAAATCACCAGTTAAAACACTCTCAGCTCATTTTTTAACGGTGGAGCTAATTGCCCTTAAGTGCCTGAGCTCCAGCAAAACGAAATGGCACCTTTGTGCAGAAACCCCCAGTGTTTCCCTGGTACATCCATAACGACCTTTAAAATAAGCCGTTACAATTCTGACATGGTACCAGCCTGACACCTTGGGCTGGGATTTAATTTTGAGTTATAGCAGCGTTAGGAAAACATATGATGTGGCCGTTTGTTTGCAGAAAGAAGGGGGAAAAAATCATAAAACCCTCTTTTTTTATGAGCTGTCGCTTGATTCGTTCCTGGAGCCCCAAGTAGCAAGCGTCTAAATCAATGTACACAGCTGTTCTTGCTTCTTGGAGCCCAGCAGGTGTACTGCCCAATGTGCCTGCCATGTCCCCCCACTCACATAACAAATAATAACGTCTTACACACACCAGCCATCCATCACAGTTATGGCCGGCCCTGGTGAGGCCGCTGTTCTCAGGGTAGCGTGGAGATTATTTTTTTTCCTCTTTTTTTCTTTTTTCTTTTTTTACTGTAGAAATACCCTGCCCATGGATTATTAGTCACACTTTCTGGAGTCCTTTAATTGAATAACCTTTGACACTTGTGGCAAAGAAAAAAAAAGAAAAAACAAAACCCCAAAAAAAGCCAAACCCAAACCCCCCACACCACAGTGTTTATTTGTGTTAAAAAACAATAGGCATATTGTGACTGGCGAAATCAATTAGTCTTCCTCTGCAGTAAGGGCCCACATCTGGTGTGATTTAAGTTAATGTAAGGGAAGGGCCGCAGAGGCCCGAAGACCCCAAGTTCTCATTTCAACAGGTGACAGAGAAGGCATAAAAGGCTAATATATACTACAAGTGCGGAGGCAAGGCTATAAATACTGGAAGGTTTACTTAGGAGGTAAAACAAAGCTAACCAATAATGCAAAAATAAATACCTTCCTGAGACAGGCTGTCACCTGGCATGTGTTGAGGCAGGATGAGGTGAGGGGGGAGGGATGGGAACAGCTTGGGAGGCACAGGGCTCTGGGCAGCATGAAGGAGCTTGGCTTTCTGTCTGGCTTGGGACACCTTCCTGCCACAGGGAAGATAACAGCAGGAAAAAGATAACAGAGTGTTTGTCCAACCCCTGTGTGATTTACCTCACTGGAGTCTAAAGGAGTTTGAGAGATCCCTTGGCTCTGCCTGCATCTGCCAGGGACCCAGGTAATTCCTACCAGCCCATCTCAGCTTCATTCTGCCGCTTTAGTTGCCCTGTTTGTTTTATCTCACTTGTGCTGCAGTGACACAGCACTTCTCAGAAACAGTTGTGTGAGTACCAACAGTTGATGCACTTCATTGAGAGCTAAAGAGTATAGGATGAAGTAGATTTTTAAAATTTTTTTCTCTTTGCATACTGATATTTCCGAGTTCTGGTAGGATCCATAAGCCATCCAGCTCCCAAAGCCTGGTTTTCTATGGATTTGTATCCTACATTCCTACAGTTCTTCTCTTATTCTATGACTGCCTGAAGCCAGCTCCCTGCCTCTCCCTTGGCAGTATCTCTGATCCTCCTGGCTTCTCCTAGATCTTCCCCTATTCTCTCCATCTGACCACAGTATCCCCAGCTCCTTCCTATGCCTTTCCATTATTGAAAACACTAAGATGTCCCTTTCTCCATTCCTCAGCTGCCCATCTTCATAAAATTTAAAGGAACTTAGCTCAGAGCCATTCAACTTTCCCTCAGATTTGGCTGAAATTGTCCTTAAAGTTCATCAGGTCTTGTGGAAGGGACTGACATGCTCAAGAGGATGGATGTTGCAATTGTAAATGCTTTTGACTTTGCAAAGTAGACTGAAGGATGTTCTGTGAACACCATGTGTGGATTTGCAAATACACAAATTTCTGCACAATTCATAGAAGGCCAGAACATTCAAACTGAGAGGTTTGGCCACTTCTCTCTAATATATTTCTGTAATGCTTGGACCATTTGCTGGTGTCTCTGTGCATCCTGGGCCAGTCACCCCAGTAATCCTGGCACAGCTGGAAATTGAGACTCTTTGAACTGGGAAGCCACTCGCAGGGTGAGTGCACACAAAGAGAGCAGAGACTATAGACCCAGCTAAGGAGTGTCAGGAGCCTTGTGTTTTCCTGGCAAGGGAAGAAGGCAGAGGGATTATGGAGCACCACCCTCCTCTCTCCAGCCCTGCTGTATCTGCACAATGTACAACAGCACAATATATCAACTGGATTGGATGTAAGAGGGAAGACTTGCTTTTAACAAAAAGATGCTATTATTATAATTATTGTTTCTGAGCTTTTTGTATCCCCTTATTAACAGACACATAGGAGGGGGAAATACACATATCATATGGTCTCTGAGTATAAAACTACTGGGAAAACGCATCCCCAGTCTGAATCACTGTTACTTTGTAGTGGAGACATGTTTTGGTACACTAACTCCAGTGACTTGTCCAAGTGGGAAACGTGATGATTTCATTTTAATTTCTTCACAGCAGTGATAAAGTCAGCCTGCAGCCACAGTCTCCATTGCCCTCCTTACAGAGACTATAGGCAGGTACTGGGACTTGAAATAATATCACAATGATACTAAAGGGTTTTGTTGTGTGGGTTGTTTTTTTTTTTTTAAATCAGTTTCCAACAGCTGGTTGCCAGTTGCCCTCTGACACAGACACATAAAAGGGAAGTAGTGAGTCCTGTACCAGCAGGGATCACTGGAAGAAATGCACCCCTCATAAATCAAGCCAGCACTGTTACATAGCTTTAGTACAATGAAGTGCACATGTGCAAGGGTGACTGAAGAGGGACCCCACTCACTGACTGGGAGCAAACAGACCTCACTCTCAGGGAAGGGATATTCCTGCCACCATGGCAAGCAGCAGGGAGGATAGACTGGGGATAGGGCAAGAATACTTATTACTCTGAGGAGAAGGTTCTCATGTGATTTCCAATTTTTTGCCAGTTAGCAAGACCACAGCAGTGGAGTTCCTATTCTCCACAGAGGATCAGATCAGTACTTGACACACCTTCATGACAGGATGGAAAATATCTTTCCTTTGCTTCAATATATCCCCTTGCTTTCACTCATGTCCTCATAAGTAATCTTTAACAATTATATTTTCTCCATATAATCTTTGAAGCCTTGGAGAGATTATTAGAGTCATCTCATCACTGTAGCAGTATTAAGCCAGACATGTTTCTTCTTTTAGTCTTCCTTCAGTTGATTCATCAGCTTTAAAACCAGAGTGCCAGTTGTGAACATAACACTGCACAGCACTGGCCAGAGAATGTCAGCCCTAACTTCTGCACTGGGCTGTGTAACTTGAGCCTCAAACAGACTAAAGATGCCTATCATTTTCTGAACAAAGAAATCACAAACAATGTTCCAGGAGTAGGGAATCATACAGAGTTGTGCTGGGCAGGCCCTGTAGGTGTAACATTTCCTACAGTTCATTTGTCCAGCTAGTGCATCCCTTTCAGGCTTGTTTTCTGTTTCTTGAGTTTAAATGGCCCCTAGTCAAGGTGCAGGCTAAGAACAGACTTCCACCACAAAAGGAAATGCTTCAGGTTTTTCCCAGGTGACTTCTTCCCTGAATACCATTGGATTCTCCTACATCAGCCTCTCAATGAGATGGAAGCCCAGGTCAGGAGGTTCAGGTGCCCACTACATAATAGAGGGATCATTCTGGTTTACTAATCTAGAATAAGCAGCTACCAGCAGTTTACCTCATACTCAGGAGACAGGACCATCCAAGGCAGTCCCTGAGCAAGCTGAATTGTTTAGGTTCTCCATGGATCACCTCTGATCCGTATCATACGTTTGTGAAAGAAACACAACAGTAACATAAAGACTTCAGGAGCTGAGAGTCTTTTGCATCTTATGCTCATTCCAAAGGTTAAATATTGCATGTTGCCCTAGCTTAAATTCAAGCTACATTCATTGGATTTTTCATTTGCTGTGTTAATTAATATCAGACATCTTCTCCCAGATATACACTGTTTGAAGTCCCTGAGTGATTAATTCCTCCCTGTCAGGGAGAGAGGTCGAATTTAACAGGGAAGATTTTAAGTGTATAGATCAGTTATGCAACAAACTCTTCAGTGGTCCAGTCAATGCAATTAACAGGGGTGACACAATAGAGTTTATCTGCACAATGTAATGGAGACCTTGATCTGGGATACGTGTTTAAGGTTTCATACAGCCAGCAGTTGCATACCAACAGCATTTCAAAACAAATGTGTATTATTTATTTTCATCACAAAATGTATTATCAAGTATTGGTGTGGGTGGAACCCACACACAACAACCCCACAGCCATTCACTGACTCCATGTTGCCATGAAGAAAGTTAACTCCATCCCAGCCAGACACGGCTCAAATGGGAAGTTCCATCTTCAAGACATGACCTCTCCATCTCTCCACCTGAAGCAGATGTCAGACAGAGCTGACACAGTCATTAGGTGGGAATAAAAGTGTGTGGAAAAACAGAGACTTCACCTCTGTAAGGAACACTGGTGAAAATGGGATGAAGAGAATTCATTCGATTCCAGCTTCCCTGTTTTTAAATATTTTAAAAATTGACAAGAATGCAGAGAAGAGCAGTAGTAATTGTCTGGTTTCTATGGAAGCTTCAGTTATAGAAAAAGTGGAGGAACTTTGAGACTCCATTTCTCCCTTCCCTTGAATAGACTATTCAGAGGTGAGTTTGATACAGTGTGGAAATACTTCCATGGAAGGAAGACAAACTATGAATGCTTTAGGGGTTTTCCTTCACCATAGGAAGACTTAATCAGTTCTGATGAAAGAAAGATGAAGGCAGACAAATCCAAATAGAAAATAGACACATATATTTATAATAAAGATAGTAGTTGAGAATTACCAGGAACAATGTTGGGAGTCTCTGTCTCTTCCTATCTTTAAATACATGTGTTAATAAAAACAAATAGGGTTGGATTTCAAGGTTTCTTGCCATGTCTCAAGTGAAAGGAAGAGAGGAAATGGCCTTAAGTTATGCCAAGGGAGGTTCAGATTAAATATTAGGGGACAAAAATTCACTGATGGAGTGGGTAGGCTTTGGAATGAGTTGCCCAGTGAGGTGGTAAAGTCACCACATCTGGAAGCGTTTAAAAAGGTGTCTGGATGTGGGACTTGGGGATATGGTTTGGGGGTAATTATGGTGGTGCTGTGGGAAGGGTTGGACTAGATGATCTTCAGGGTCTCTTTCAATCTTAATGTTTCTGTGATTCTGTTACTCTGTCTTGTGGTAACAATGAGGACTAATCAGATGTCTGAATGCTCTTTGGTTTACTGAGGTTATGAATTGAATAATCTCTTATTTTTTTTTTTTAATAAAGCACATTTACTATGGCTTTTTCAGTAAGGCATATTGGAATACCTTGCCTGTGAATTACTGCTTTCTTCTCAAGTTCTGTAACTTTAGTAAGTTTAGATAGATTCATTATATCAGTACAGATGCCATGTGGATGCTCTCAGTTTTTCCACTGATCTTTTGGATTGGGTACACCAGAAACTTTCCATGCTTATGTGTAACACAGTGGTTTATCACTCCTCATAAGGCCTTGCAGACCACCTCCTCTTGTCCACTAAATGCTATAGAGATATTAGTTGCTAATTTAAATTTCTCATTAACTTTATTTTTCTGTTCACTTATAAAGCCTCACCAGGTTTCTGGTTTCTGGTCATCTCAGTGTCACTGAAAATCTTTCCTAATGAAATATATCTCTTAAAAATCAGGATGTCATTCACCGTGAAACTCTCAAAAAATCCGGACTCAGTGGACCATACATTTTGTCTTCACAACTTAAAGCTCCTGGAGATTTTCTCTTATGTGTTCTGATCATGCTCAGATGCATTCACGGATCTGTAGATTACTAAATTCATTTCATTTGCTTTGTCTGTATTGTCTCCTTTTCAAGATGAACTCTGAGTAAGTACTTCGTGCAAGCCCGTGGAGTTTAAATAGGTGCTAAGTACTTTCAAACTCAAGCTGTAGCAAATGCCTGTGCATGTGTGTGCCCTGGGTTAAACATTTACAGAAACGAAAAGTTGCTGTACTACTAGATGATGGAAAATGACTGGAAAGGTTTGACAGATTGTGGGACTGGATCATAAAAGGGGGGTTTGCTGGCATGTTTGCAGATGCTTTTTTTCCAATTTGGCCAGCTGTAACATATATAATGCTGGAATATGTTTCATACTGTTTGATAAAAATGTGTGTTGACTCTTAAAGCAATGCTTGTGAATAAATACTAAATAGTTTTATAGATAATTTTAATAAAAATACAAACCAAAGAAGAGAACAAATAGAAAAATAAATATTCTAACCCAGTTAGTAAAAATGATGAGTCATTGAAATAATTTTTTTCAAATTTGAACAACTTCCTCTTCAAAAACATAATTAGCAAAGTACATCAAAAAACTATCTTTGGAATCTTTGTCTTTTGGCTGCCCCCCAAAAAAAAATTAATTCCAGGTAGAGTAATGAGTAGTGGTCCCGTTCTTTGGTTTGTCAGCATGTATGACAGATGAATGTAGACCTGTGTCTGTTTCAAGAGTAATCATGTTCTTTCCAGAGGACAGCATGTGGCTTCAAAACCTAATGCAAGCCTTCATGAGAGTCTAGAACTGCAGGAGCATCTTTTTGTTTTATTTTGATTTAACTTGTGCTACCTGCCTGCTTTCACAATTCCTATTTCCCAAAAGATACTGACAGCTGTGGTTTGGAAGCTCCCAAGGTAAAATTGCCTGTGATAAGAGCGCTGAGTTTTAGGTGTGGATGGCCATGCCGTAACTCCATGTTTGGTGCAGGTGGCAGTCTGCAGTCTTGGAGATGCAGGCTTTTGTTTAATCCTTCTTCTTTCATGTCTCCTCGGGCAAGGGAGGGTTGCAAGGTAGTGAGGGCAGAACACTGGCAATTCATCCTCCCTCCTGTACGCTGTTATCAACAGCTCTGCAGAGCCTTCAGGTGTGACACTGAGCAGGTTTCTCTTGCTGTTGCTGGCAGCACATCAGACTGTCCCTCACTGCATCCTGGCCCAAACTGCTTTAGCAGTGTTTCATCAGTGATGCATGAAGCACAAGGCACTCCAAGGGGTTTGCAGACATTAATCACTTACTGTGATTTGCAGCACTTAAGATGGAATATGATCATAAGAAGTGCCTCCATTTACTTATCTATAAATTACCTACAGCTATCCCCTGTCTTTCCACATCAGGGTGATGGTGTGCAGTTAATTGATTCATAGGGGTAAAGAGCTTTTAGACCACCTGATGAAAGATGTTACAGAAGTAAGTGGTGGTGAGCAGGAGTGGTGTTTTGGCAGTGTGCTTCATGCCGTGGGGATGGTGTAAATGAGGTATTTGCTTCGCATTCTTGGGCTCCCTTCGTGTGTGGTGCAGGGAACGTGGTCACCCTCCGTGAAAGCAGGTTTTATGTTGTGTGACATAAACGCTGGAGACCACTCCATGTGCTGGGACACATGATACAGCTGACTTGCAGGCAAACTAATATAACCCACACCTCTCTGCCACGTTGGGATAAATCCCAGAGTGCACCTCTCAGAACAAGCATATCCTGTCGTGAAATGTCAAGCAATCAACATCAATAAATAATGAGTTGAAAACAGCAAGGTGGTGTAAAACTGCACAGTTGTGCTTGGGAAGGTAGGGAAGCTGATTAAGTGTTATTTCCTGATCTGTAAATCATCAATTCCAAACTTCTTTGTGTGTTGTCTATAAAATATTGGCTGTGGGCCTTTTGTTATAAAAAGGTAACTAATTTTTATAGCAGCCCCGTAAATAGTAATTAACGTGCCACAAACTGAACAACATCCTGCTGTAAAAAATGGGGAAACGCTGTGCCTATTTTTTAAGAGATCTGCATTTGTGCCTGGGTAGGGATGAATACTTGTTTACCCTCTTTGGTGGGTAAGTCCACATGTGCTGCTGTGTCGGAAAACTCAAGTCCCTTCATTCTGTCCTGCCTTAGAAACAGCCCTGACATGAATGGGAGGGACCAGTGATGTGAAGTCCACACTCTCTTTTTGGTGTCTGCTGTATCAGAGGAGGCAGAAGGGAAAGATGAAGTAGGCGATTACTGAACATAGCATTTTTCTTTCCAGCCTCTATCACTTAATGTTTAGCTTATGCCCTGAAACATGAGACGGACTTAAGATCTTGTCTCAAAGCATTTTTTTCTGAGCCTGTCTAATAAAACTGTATATGCTCTCATTATCCATATAAATCCCTAATCCCTTTCTGAACAGCAACAAACGGTTGACCTCAGTGATACAGTGAATCCCACAGGTTCAGCAATCATAGGTAAAAAGAAGAAAACCAACCAACTCCTATCTTTTCTCCCCACTTCCTCGATTTTAAACTAATAATCTTATGGGTGTAGTCAGTGCCCCTTGTTCTAGTAATGGGTAGGTGGGCACGCTAAATTTACTGTGCACGTGGGTCAGAGGAGGATCTGGAGCTGGGAGAAGTGGGAGGATTGTGCAGCCCAGCCAGACCCATGTTAGATGGCCGGGAGTATATGCACAGCTCCAGGAGGTGTTAATGGCCTGCAGCAACAACAGTCCTGCTCCTTTTGCCCCCTGCTGCCTTCCTTGAGAAAATTTGCACCTGGCAACATAAACGCTGGGAGCAGGGGCCTGCAGATGCTCCTGTAGGCAGCTACAGCTTCACGTCAGTGATGGAGCTGAGCACGGAGCACCCACCTCAGCTTTTGCTGCCTTATGCCTGCACTGCTTTGAGAGAGTAAGGAGGCAGCTGGGCTGCTACATTTTTACCCTGGCTTCTGGATGTGACTTTCTGGGAGTCTTTGCTGATGCAACTGTTTCACCTGGTTTATTTACAGTTCTGGTTCCACAAGGGCTCTGATGTGGGGGGACAGACAGGGTCCTCTGATGGGATGTGGGCAGTCAGCAGCAGGTGCACAACCCTCATATGCAGTGAGCAAGCACAGCAGAACATTAAAAAAAGGAGTAATAGAAGAAACAAATGTTTCAGTGAGGTGGGAAGAACAAGAAGAGAAAGCAAGCCAGATAGAAATGAAGGACTGCTTGTTAGAAGAGGCAAGGTCATGATGCTCTGGTGAAAAGGAGCACTTGGCCCTTCTGTCCCCCTCTGTGACGCACTGTGACCCCTGTGCTCACCCTCACGTTCACAACATTGTCTTCATTGTGGTATAGGGTCAATCACACAATTGGGTCAGATTATGTTATAGACATTCAGACAATGAAAACAGTGTGGTCTGATTCTACTCTGTCAGGGGTGCTGCTCAGGACCCTGGACCTGAGATACCATTTTCCTGTTATTATGGTAACTGGTGTTTACAGTTCTATAGGCAATGGCAAAAAAAGGTATGATTTTAATATGTAACATCACTGTATGCAAGGGGTTACATATCGGTACAAGATTTCAGATTTTGCTGAAATTTTTGTAGGATCCAAACTGTCATACGTCAAATCATTTGTCTTTAAAGCCATATTTTTAAGAAGAAAACTGAGTAACATCCTCAATCAAAAATATAGTGATAAAGGCACATAATGATTTCACTAGAAATACTGATGATTGAAAATAGTTTCCTGCCCCCTAAAATGTGTTACCACTCCACAACCACTGAATTGAAGTCAATTGGCAGGATAAAAATGCAACATCAAAATCCTAATATGCATAAAAATCTACTTTGATCACTAAGGCCCAGAGTCCAGAAGAGCTTTCTATCTCTCTGCTATTGATTGCAGTGGGAGTGGTAGTCAGTTTCCCAAGTACCTACCAGGAACTTGGCCCACATGACAAGATAATGCCTCTTTGTAATTCTCCAGCCTGATTTATCCACTTCTGACAGAGTTCTGCGAGCAAGGTCTGGTTAAGAAATATGAACTTGTTAAACCTTGCTGAAAGGTTTGGAGAAAGGCTGCAATCTCCAGTGAGCAAAGTGCATCTCTCCTGGAGCAGGCTGCATGCTGGGGCCATTCATCACAAGCCACGGGGAGGGGTCTGGCAGGGAACAATTGATATGGTTTTGCCATTGAAGAGACAGTTTCCCCTTAAAACATATGGAAGACAGATTACACAGGCCTGTCCTAATGTGAATGGAGCTCAGATGGGAAGAATACATGGACGAGAGAGGGACATCAAGGAATCAGTATCATCTGACACCTGTTTTCTGTTTCCAATATGCAGACCAGTGCCTTGCTGCCTCTGTCTTCCTCTGCTTGAATTTCAGTTGTCCCTGCAGATACATCAACTGTGTCCTAAGCACCAGGGTCTTTCATCTTGCATGACGGGTGACAGAAGCTAATGGAAGAGGCCAGCCCTCCCCACCACACCCCCATTTTTCTGACCACCCCTAGCAGGCTTGCCGGGTTTTCAAAGTGACAAATTTGGACACAAGAATTGTTGGCACAATGCCACAGGTAAGTAACTGTTTGGGTATATAACTGAGGATGGTGGGAAAAGGCTTCTCCAAACACCCTATCTCCTTCCACTACAGATCTGGTTCTTCACCTTTATTTTCTCATTTCCCAACACACAGGAACCAGCTAGAACCAATCCTAACAAAGCACTGCCAGTCTGTTTTTTTATGAGAAACATATGTGCCATAATCAAGGCAGCTGAGGGGAAATAAAGAGAATCTAAGTTAAAATATGGAATCACCCTTAAATAAGCAAAGCAGCTCACAAAGCAATATTGCAAAACAAATATGCAAATTTCAGTGAGAAAATAGAGAAAGAAATGGAAAGAGGAAAAAAAGGAAAAAAGTAATCCATGTTAATAAGTTCCTACAGGGGAAGAAAAAGTGTACAATAAATGCCTCTTCAGAACACAGTCTTTTCTGGGGAATATTTTATCAGGTTTTGCAAAAGAGGGGGAAAAAAAGACTTATTAAGACTGTATGAAAGTTAAAAAAAAATAAAAAGATATAGCAAAGTTCTGTGTCAGTGTAGCCGCGCTGCTGGACACGCTCAGCCGAGGGCTGGGGACAGGCCCGAGGGCGCACGGCGTCCCGCACTGGCTTGCCCTGGTGGTACGGGGGCTGGCTGCCGAGCTGCAGCGTCTTTCCCCCAAGCAAGGGGAAGGGAAGCAGGGAAGCCGTGCCTCGCTGGATGGTGCCAGCTCCTCTGTGGAGCGGGCTGCCCGTAGCCCGGTGGTCTTCGGCGAAACGGCGAGAGCAAAGACCAAGGAGGGGCCTTTGTCCAGTGATTTCAGCTCTTTATTAGTGGCAAGGGTCCAGGAGAGGGTCCAGGGAAAGGTCCGGGAGCAGGAGCAGGAAAGAGGGTCCGGGCGAGCTGAAGGTTCTGGAACAAAGAATCTCGCTCTCCCAAAGACAGGGTTTTTTATAGGGTAAGGCAGGGAGGGTACAACCAATGGGAGAACAGAAATTACAATATAACCAATGAGCAACCGAGGTAACAAGAACTTGCTAGAACATAACCATATAAGGAATATTACATAACGGAACACTGAACCAATGGAAACAACGTATGCAAACAGAAACCGAAAGGAACCATGGAATGGGTAACAGTGTCACCCTAACCAGAATCGCTGTCTCAGAGGGCAGTGTGCTGGGCTCTCTTCCACCATTGCCGAGGCATGCTGACTGTGGCCCTAGCCTCGCACACTGCCACATGTCAGAGCAAAATAAACAGAGAGAGAAATGAAGCAAAAAATAAATGTTGCTTAGGATTTCTGTGACAAAAAAGTGATGACAACATACAGTGTCACCTGCCTGCCCTGTGTGGGGTACTGCCTAGGCTTGCAGCCAATTTGGTGAGAAGTTCAAATGGAATATGTGTCCTTTTTCAGACAAAGGGTGAACAGGGATCCCACATGAATGGAATTGCAGATGAATGGAGGTGTGAATCCATGGAAAGGTTGGTCCATGGTAGGAGGGGAGGTAAGTCAGGGTTGGTCTCTTGCCTTTTAACACCACAGAGAAGAAGAGAGGCAGGAGAGGGTGCAGGGAAATTTCTTAGAGAAGTCAGTGAGAGAGGAAATGAAAGGAATAGCATTCCTTTTAACGTACAACAATTCCTTATCTGGTGAGAGAAGAGACTATAGCTTTGCAGGCCAGATGTTTTACGGTGGTTACACATCAAAATTAAGAGCTTGAGGTGCAGAAGATACCACAAGTTAAGATATCTGCAAAGCATAAGGTGCATTAAAGCCCCAGAAAACTGAAGCAAGTTGACAGATTTTATTGCAGAGAAAGGAATAGTTTGGCTCAGATAAGAATTTTTTTAAAAAGAAAAGACTCCACAAAAATTGTACAGAAGCTTTCTTTGTTCATTTTTATGGTGTCCTGGCATGTCACGGGATCATGTCTTCCCTCCACTAGGAGTATCTGGCTTTCACTAGCCTCTGCTGAAGAGTCCCAAGCCACTTTCAGTCCAACACACAAGAGACTATACATCACTGTTATTATTATTATGACGTTGTGTGCTGGATCTCCAACAATTTATTGATGCTTTGTGTGAGAAGTACAAAAACTACAGCCTGCCGACTAGAGCTCACTGTTGGGGAGTTCCTCCAGAGATTTCATTTTAAAAGTTATTCACTCTGAGTTATCAAGATATATCTGTCAGTGTCCTTAGTACACTAATTATAGAATCATAGAATAATTTATTTTGGAAGAGGCTTTAAGACCATCAAGTCCAACCAACAACCCAGCACTGCCAAGTCCACTACTAAACCATGTCCCCAAGTGCCACATCTACACCTCCAGGGATTGCAACTCAACCACTTCCCTGGACAGCCTGTCCCAGAGCTTGATAACCCTTTCCAGGAAGAAATTTTTCCCAATATCCAACCCAAACTTCCCCTTTAGGGTATTTCCTCTTGTCCTATCGCTTGTTACATGGGAGAAAAGACTGACCGCCACCTTTCTATAGCAATCTTTCAGGCAGTTGGAGGGAGCAATAAGGTCCCCCTCGAGCCTCCTTCTCTCCAGGCTATAAACACCCCCAGTTCCCTCAAGCTGCTCCTTGTAAGACTTGTGCCTTCTCGGTCCTGAGCAGCAAGGTCACTCCACCCACCAACACTTTCCATGGGCCCGGGGCTCTGTTTCAGCTCAGGAACATATGGAACTCTGTTGTAGGCTCATATGCAGTCTCATCTCTGTCCCTTTTGTCTGGCTGTTCCTCACTGAGCTCCCAGGATGGACTCTGGACAGGATCCATCACCTTGCCTTGGCTGAGGGTCTCAACAGAAATGGTTATCAACCCCCTAGCACTGCCCTCCATTTCCAAGACCCTGCCTGTGCAGAGATCACCCTTGGAACTCCACTTGTGTGGCAGCCCCTCTCTGGCTGCTTCCTGACAATCTCACTGCTTCATGTGACCTTGATTTGCATTAGTGCAGGGGCAAATGCCTATCCCCTCTCGTGTCACTACACAGGAGATGGAGGGAAAGACAAGGGAGGAAAGGGAAAAGTTTGTGGCAGATGGAAGTGTGCTGTGCAAGAAAATGGCCCTGTAAAATTCTTGACGGGCCTGTTGATAATGCTATTGGGCTATTTTCTACGTGGTTGCTGAGATCACAGGGCATTCGCTGAAGAAAGGTTGCTTGAGAGAGAAATTTCACTGGGGTGTTTTTGGTTTCGTATTTCAAGGACTGGTTTTTCCCCTGGGACAGGGGAGGCTGTAATTCTTTGAGTCTCTATCTGACAGAGCTTCCTATGGGGTAATAAACACTGATGAACCTAGAAAAAGATGCCAAGGCCGTTTATTTTAAGATTAGCTTAAAAAGTTACAAAGTCAAAGAAGGAAATTCTGAGTGCACTTAAGAGAGCATCTTGTCTTTTAGAAACTAGCAGACGTTGGGGAAATGTGGGAACGTACCAAGGAGGAAGAGGAGTGGGGTCTCTTGTCTCTGTGTGGCCACAGTTTTATAACAATTACTTCTTTTAACAGACTTGTACTTGGCTTTTTTCTATCCTTGAAGATGAGCAAACAGACCCTTAAACTGTTGCACTGGCTGCATTACTCTCTCTGCATGGGTGTATTAAAGGAAGGCTGGTGCTGACTTTTCTTACAGCCAAGTAGTAGATGCTGGGTGTGGGAGATTTACAGTGTCTGTGAGAGTCATGAGGGATTAAAAATGAGTTACTTGATGGAGTGAGGCTCATGATTTGGGATTAGCCTGTACGTCACATACCCACAGCTGAAATCAAGAACATTTAGCAGGAGTGGGAGGACCCCTTGACTAGACTTAGACAGCTTGTCACTGGTTAGTGGCCAAAACTATGGACCTGGAACTTCTCTTTACAGATGTTTTTAGTGGGGAGAAGCTTGTGGGAGGCTAGGCTGATAAAAGAGAGACTGATGTGGTTGCAATTCAAGATGAGGGAGTTTGGGGGTATAGGGAAAGAAGAAAGGCAGGAACTTCTTTCTTCTTCTTTTCCCCCAGACTATTTAGATGGATGAGCAAATGACAAAAGGTCTGAGAAGAAGTAAAAAGAGGCTATGGAAGAGGGAAGATGAGGACAGAACTTGATGATACCTGTTTTTTCTCACTCTTGGAACAGTGTCCCTAATCTCCCTCCTCATCCAGAAATGGACTTGTTTTCTGCAAACATTTAACAGAGGTATTGCTTGCTGTTGCAAATCAATGATCTTAATTGTTGAGTGCTTTCTTTTTCTAGGAGCATCTTCACCTAGATTGTCCTAGGTGAAGGTGTTATTAATCCTCTTCACCCTAAGTGAAGAGCCAGCCAATAGGGATCAACACAACTTTGGTAAAGTTCTCACTATCATGTCTCCTTTTTTTTAAATCCTTTAATCGTTGTTCATCCAGAATGATTCATTACACATTGTAATGCCACAAGTTGGTATCAAACCAGTTTTTGTAGCAATCATATTCATGAGCATGTATTTCAATGTTGAAAAGTTTCAATACATCAGTATCAGCTTCACTCCTGATCTGTGCACACATCTAAACATTCAGCTGGCGCTTGAAGTTAGGCAACTTCATTAGTGCATTTTTTATTTCAGCATCTGGTAGCTATATGTATATAGCTACAGTACTCTGTGTGTGTGTGTAACTATATTACAAACCTTGTATCAATGAGCTCATCTAAATGAATGAAAAACCAGTCACATTTATCTAAATCTTCTGCTTGTTGGATTGCAAGGTCATCTTCTAACTTAGTTCTTTAACTTTATCCCTACTGTTTAGATTGCATTTTGTACACAGTTCTTTCAGTTTTGTTATCATACACTTAAGATAATGTCTTGGCATAAGAGATGCTCATTCCCCCTGTGAAATCACCATCAGATAGCAGTTGTGGACATGCAGTGCAGCCTGCCACTTGAGAGCTTGCCAGTGCAATATTATTTGCTGTCATTGGAAACCTTTGTAGTGAAGTGCAGTTCCTAGGAATGTTTGTCATTTCAAAAGGGAAAGATCCTTTTTTTCCCCCTCTTTCATTTGAAAACAAGTTTTTATTATGTCTTTCAAAATAGCATTTAGCTCTAATATATTATTTAAAAAAAACTGCTTTCAGAATCCAGAAGATGCAATGGCTTCCAGTTTTGTTTCATCACACAGTGCTTGATTGTTCTCTCATGCCTGCAAGTCTCAGTCTGCTGCTTTATTGTACTTTTGCATTTGGGCTCCAGAGCCACAGTGTAAATATGTCAGTGATTGCTTGTGCACAGGGCTTGGATGTGTTTATGCAACATGCTCATTCACATAATAAATATTGTAAATATTGTTGTTTACATCACTAGCAGTTTCACTCTGCTAGCCTCTAAAAAACATCCTGCTATGTATGAAGTCAACTTTTGAGGCTCAGCACCCATAGAACACAAGGCAGGTCCTGCACAGAGTGCTAAAGCCATATTTGCAGTAATGTGGATGAGGAACATTTTTTTTGCGTTTATTCTCAGATCCTGCATATAATGAAGCCATGTATTGTTTTATTCCAAAAGGAACAGGCCTGTAATTATTCACCACTGATGCAATGCCAGTTCTCTGCTAGGGCCAGCATTTTGCCATCATGAGTTTAATTCTTTCCCTGCTTCATCTTCATTCCCTTTACTCCCTATCTTCACATGGAAATTAATTTTCTTTTCATCCCCACCTCAGTGTCCTCACCTTCCTGTGGGCTGTGCATTCCCAAACTCCTAATGCTCCTTTCCTTCTTGCCTGGTCTCTGCTTCTTTTTCCTCTCCTTTCTCTCAACAGAGCAGTCAAGTTGCTGTTGCCTAATTTCAGGTCCACCGTTGAACAATCACTCCCTTTTTTTCCTTCCTCCAGTCTCTGTCCACAATTACCTTGATCGTTCCTGCACCCCAAATGCATTGTTCCTCTCCCATTGTTATCTGTAGTGGAGGAGACATATATATGGAAAGAGTGTGAGAAAAGTTTAAGGTATTTGTCTCAGTCTGGGAGCTGTCTGGGGAGAAGAAGAGGTGGCTCAGAAAGGTACCAGAGCAGCTCTTCCAGCTCAGGGCAGCAGCTGAGGACCTATTCCAGAAGGCCCCAAAGTTCTGTGAGTTTGGTTCTCTACTGAGAAACAAAGAGAAACAAAAGGCATTGTGTCTCCTGTGCCTGTTTGTATGTGCCAATGGATTGATGCACAGGAGATCAGTTATGGAGGCCTGTGATCAGGGATGAAAAGGTTAGTTTTAGTGACATTGAAACTGTTATCTCTGGGTGTTGGAAGGCTTATGTGCGCCCAAACTAGAACCAAAATAGTAACATTGATTTAAATCTGAACTTACCAGTGAATCTCGGTGTGGCAAAGCTGTGTTTTTACATGCAGAGTGGCCTTTCTTAGTTAAACAAGTCTCCATCAAATTTGCACTGGAAACACTGGAGCTGACATAGGGGTTTGTTTATCACCCATTCTGGTGGTGATTTACTAAGAAAATCAGGTTAGTATGTGGATGAGCCTCCAAAGTACTCATCTACACACTTGTACTGCAGGTATGATTTATAGGACTGATCTTTTTTTAGTTCCAGCCTATGTATAGATCAGCCCTGAATTAACACCATGCTGAGATGAATGATATGGTTCATACCTCTTAGAGCTGTTGTTCCAGTTGGCCTGAAGATGAAATAACATCTGTTAATGACAGAGCTTGAAAAACTATAAGGGAAAAGGAGGCATCTTCTCTACACACGAATATTGTCTCCTGATTTTTGGGATGTTTGCTGTGAACGTATTCATATGTGTAAATAGATTATAAGGAAAAAAAAAGGAAAGACAAAGTAGGAAGAGGCTCAAATTAAAGAACACAAATACCCAAGGGCTGTTAAAAGGCAATGGCAGAATGATAAACTTTGACGACCCAGGTCAGAAGTGGAAGTGTTTTGTTATTTTATACGTAGACAAAGGACTGAGAGCTGAAGGACCGAAAAAGAGATACTGTGGCTGATGCAGTGGTAATCTTAAGTTTTTTAACAAACACATCAGGCAATAGCTCTCACATTTTTAATGAATGTTAATGATGATCCTGTCAAAAATGGCAATTTTTTAAGCATCTATGTAATTATATTGCTACCTATAGGCCTCATCTTACCCCTATAATGTCTCCATTCATTATATCCTTAGGAAGAACTGTGTGTGATCTTCTGCTATCCTCTTTCTTCTGCCTTCTGATACGTGTGTATTTTTTCCTCTGATTTGCATCCCACAGCACTTTGCAGGGCTAACCTGCAGCCCTTTACTACTGTCTTGAGGCCAAAGCAGATGATTTGGGTGTGGATTTATTGAGTGTGTGCTGGGAGATAATTTGCTTGCATGAAAACTGCTTTATGGAACGAGCCTCTGATGCTCAATGAGGAGTGTTTCGAGCAAGACCAGAGACTGGAGCGGTGTTGTCAGGAGTAAGGTGTCTGGGAAAGAGCTGCTTATGAAAATTGTATTTGCATCAAGCCTGTAGCAAAACATTTAGGACAAAGGAAGAAACTGAGCTTTTAGTGGTCATTAACTCTTGGGGAATAATTTCTGGCGTTGCTTGGGCTCACTCCGCTTGGTGCTTCCAGGTACACAGAGATGCAGTGGAATTTCCTTTGCTGTTTGGCTTTCTCAGCGCATGGAGAAGGCAACTGCACTCTATTAAAGGATTTTTCCCCCCTCTTTTACAAGGTTGTTTGTTATCTCGGAATGCAGGCCTGCGCTGGAGCGTGTAATTACAACACCATGTCCTGGGTTAGAAAGAACTCAGACACTAAATTGTCCATGTCATCACCTGAATTTGACCATGAAATATGGCACAGAGGGACTGGAAAGTCAGCCTGTAAAGAAGTGAGGACTGAATGGGCATTTTGGTGCACTGGGCAAATCCAATCTGCTCAATCCATTGCTTCAGTCCCACCGTGGCCATTTAATATTATTACCTGCTTCTAGCCCTTGAAATTGTGCTTCCACCTCTCTTTCCATGAGGTGTGTCTGAGTGAAGGAGGTCAGGGTTAGAGAAGATTGCAATAAAACATGACTCATTTTACATGGGTGATCAGAGTCCTATTAGGTTGCAAAGGAGTTGATTTTTGAAAGAATGTCTTTTTTTTCTCAATCAATTTTTTTGTGTGCAGACACTAGGAAATAGAGGTCAGGTCTACTGTTCATGGTGTTCAGAGATACCCCCAAAGCTGGAATAAAACCACTTACACTCCTTTTTGCAGGAAATTCTTTATTTTATTCACTTGAGCATCTTAATGTTACCACAAATTTTGAAATTAAGGCCCTTTCAGTGCTTCCTCTATGTGTTGGGGCAGAAAAAAATGTAAAGTCAAAGATCTCCAGGACATGGAAACAGCTCTTTCAGGGACCTTCTTTGAGCTCAGAAGAGAAAGTCTGAGGCAGCTGCATCAGCCTAGTGACTGGCACATGACTGGAGAGGGCAGATGGCTGTACCTGGTATTTCTCTACTCTTCCTATGGGTACGATTTGCCATAGTGCAAATAGAAAGAAAGGTTTGCAGAAAGATGTGTATGAGAAATTCAAGTCTTGCAGGGAAATGTTAGTGCTTCATCAGGCTTAGGGACACAAATTGATCTAGGATGACGAGAATGATGAACAAAAATAAGAGCAAAACAATGACAGAAAGCAGCAGATGCAGAATATAAAAACCACCTCTATCTCTCCCTTAGTAGTTAGTCTCAAAACCTCCACAAAAGGAGGTTTTGGTATAAGCATGTGTGTGTATATTACATGAAATAGCATCCCGTGAGTTATATAAAAATATTTTTCATACATTCCAGTATTCAGCAAGAAATATTTTACAAATTTCAGATGGTTGTACTCCTGGCATGTAATACACCCTGCATCAGTATTCTCACACACAGTGCCCAGGCACCCTCTCCCCTTTGAATTTCCTGCATTATTCACCACACTTACTTTACAGGACATTGATGTCAATAAGTAATTTAAAAATTTTATTTATTTAAATAATAGTTATTTTTAAAGGCGTGGTACATAGTTATATTCATTCCCTTTATATACTTCCATGATTAAATGCAGCACTTGGAATAACAAAAAAATTAAAATCACAGAATTATATTCTTAATGGATCATTGATAACTTTACCAAGGTTATAAAAAACACCACAGCACTCTGAAGTGGCAATTTAGGCTGTGTGACTAAACATCATTAATTAAGCATTAAACATCACGTCAGAAAACTCTAGTGTGGAGATTGCATCTTTGCTTACTCATTTGACACTGTACAAAGTTTGATAGATTGCTTGTGCACTCAGTGTCTGTGAATATGAATTGCTGCCATCACTAAAGAAACATGAAGAGTCTGTAGGGCCTTTAAAAGCCTCTGTGGAATTTCTATCTGGAGAAGTAAAATAGATGAAAAGACAGTTGGGAATTGTCTTCTGCAATCTGTGTTTTGAACATATGTGATGTTGTAAAGATGTGTGTGTAACAAAGATTCTTGCTGTCAAAATCTGAGTATGGTTTGTCCTTACCTATGATGCAAAAAGTTGTAGTTTATCCTGGCATACATAAGGATCATTTTCACTGAAGTACTACAGTAAAAAACAAGGTGCTGAAAAGGTAATGCTGGTATGCCCTAATCTCATGGGAATGCTGCAAAAGAAATGTCCTGCTTATTTGAACTCACCTTCCCTAAGGAAAATAAATAAAGGAGGAGTGCTCCATGTTGTGACACAGACACATCTATCTGCTCTTAAGCAGAAAGTCTTCATCTCTCTTTAGGACAGAGGTAGGTAAGTCATCTCCAGTTCCCCAGCTCTTTCCTGGCCCCTTTCAAAAGCTGAACAAATAAAAATGCAAGAGGATTTCTAGGCTCCAACAAACAGTTACTCCACATCCTTAGATATACCTGCAAAATTTTGTATTTTCTTTGCTTCTAAACACTTTGACAAAGCCATCAGCTCACAGTGATTTAAATCACTGGGGATTTTCAGATTTCACTGAAACTTCTTCCCTGCAAATTGTACTTCTTGTCATTACACTTGTTTCCCACAGAAGAACTTTTGCAATAAGAATTTTCCTATTTTTTCCATGATAAAAACATGCATAGAACTCATCTTCACACATTATAGTTCATGCTTTCCCCTATTCACTTGTTCTCCTCCTGGGGCTTATACTTTCACTAGGACCTAGGCAGTCATGCTATTGTATATACTCCAGAATTAATGAGGTCCCACTTACAAAAGTAAATCTGACAATATCTGCATCAGGGGGAGTTAGACATGTAAGTGACTGGACATATGGGAGAGCTGAGAGTCCTGCTGACTTTCGGAGACACTTGGATCAGATTTTTAGGTGCAAACAGGTATCTATCATCATTTTAAAAGGTTAGGTTCTGTTTCTCACTCCTCCAGTGTTCAAGGAAATTTAGGTCCTTAATGTGAGACAATGTGGAAATTCTCTAGAAATGCCCTTCTGTACCCACAGGCACCTCAAAACTTCAGAAATCCAGGCTGGAAGACGTCTTGAAAATGGAACATAAGCTGCTAAGGCTGAGGCCTGTCTGAAAATGTCAGTGGACCCTTTTATTTGCCCTCAACCTCTATCAGCCCAAGTTCTCTCATAATTCCAAAGCCCAGACTCAAAAAGATCAGTATCGCTCCTCCCTCAACTCCCCCAGATGACCCTGGGTCTTTTCCAGCACTCAGTTTCCCTTTGTCTCAGCTACCCGATCGTATAATTTTGTTACTTAAAGTAGCATTTTCTATGCGTGTTACTTTTGCATGTGAAGTTCAGTTGAGGAGGCCTCATAACCACACCACTACAATCTTTCTCGAATGAATTGAAGACAAATTTTATAGGGGAATTATATTCAGTGTCTTATAAGAAAGGTTAAGAGGCCTCTTCCTTCAGGACATGCTGGAAAAGACTCTTTTGGGTGTTTTCACAGTGTCCCAGTAATTACTGCTGAGCAGTGTGTCACCACCACTGTGTTTGTGAAGCAATGTAGGCTGTGGAGAGTCGCACAGACAAAACTGAACTTCAATGAGACAGATTAATGGAGCTTCAATGGTACAGATTACAGGGTTTATTAAAAGCTCTAAAGTTGCAGATTAGTGAAAAAATGACTCAAAAATGCATGGACAAAAGCTTCCCTACTGAGTTCTTATTCGATTAGATTCTGTGTGAATTTCCTACCTTTAGGGAGGAAGAGTCTGAGTCTTGATCAAGGAAATAGAAAAGGTAGAAAAAGAGTAGCAGCATATCTGTTCTGCTGGGGGTCTCCTAATCCCCTCTTGGATATTGTATGCAAGACTGAAAGCGCACTGCTGTCCTCCAGGTGCTCTGCACTTGGTGCTGAAACACAGCCTTGACTGTGGCTTTGGGATTAACAAGGTGAGAGGTATTACAAGAAGAGGACCATACAACTTCCTTGTGCAAAAAGTCTGTCTGGAGGAGTTGTAGTTGTCTGTCTGCTTCCAAACCATTGCCCTTCATGCAGCAGTCCAATTTAAAAGTGACAGAAGTCCCAGCAGCATGTGCAAATCAAAGTGGTCCACAGTTGTCACGGACCTGCAATAGCCAAACCTAAATATAATCCCCTTGTAAACATTAAAAATTCTCACTTGCATTGGAGACAAACTTTATGTTTTAAAAGAGTTAAAATGTCCCACTTGCCCTTTCTGCCTAGCTTTCATGGGGCTACTTGCCTAAATAGGTTTTGTATTCTGGGATCTTTGCTATGTTTCCTTTAAATTTTTGAGTTGAATGAGTCCTGAAAACTCATTTCCAATTTCTTTTAAAGAAGGTTTCTTAAGAAATTAGTCTATGGAAATAGCAGCCTCACTGTTCTCTCTTTTCATAGAGAATTACATGGTCTGTATACATTCCTTCACTTTTCAGTCTGAATTACCAGAACCATTTTAAAACAGCCAGAACCAAAGGAGTTTTATAAGAGAAAAATTTCAAAATTCTTTTAATTTTATCTGTCCTTTACACTGAATAGTTATTTGCTTTTAAGAATGGTCACTCAAGTATTAATTAGAGTTACATTGCTTTCATTTGTTCATTTTCCACGTATAAACTGTTTCAGAATTTGGGGTTTTTTTCTTCCAAAAATATCCCAACATGTGGCCATACTGATTAATCAACACTGTCAGCACAAAAACTTTTTTTCTGCCCACACAAAAGTGAAACAGCAACTGGCCACGAAAAAAAAAATTGCAATAATTGAGGAAAAAACACAGTAATAGAATTCTAATGGATGCAGAAGGGTGGCTGCGGTGGTTGACGTACAAAACTATTTAAAGAAAAAGGAGTACAGCAATCAGAAGCAAACTGAAGAGTTACTCATGTACAGAAAACACCACATGTATGTTTGGGGTCGGATCTTCTGAGTGCTTGCTGTGGTGTGTTTTTCAGGTGGGAATGTTGTGTTCAGGCTCCTTTAGGTCCAAGTCTTTTGCCAAGCTTGTAAGTACAGGGATGAAACTCAAATGTTGGATGAATAAGAAAACAAAATCTGAGCAAGAAACAAGAAAAATCCTATGATGGTTACTTCAGACTTGGAAGGGAAGACAATGGTGCTGACTGCAGAGCAAACCAAGAAAAGCAGGAGTGAGAAAATACAAGGCAAAAGAAGTTTGCAAAAAACAAATCTGCAAAAATCAAAATGCAAAAGCCAGTTATTACTTTTAGTGCATTCCCAAGAATTAAAAAAATCCCAACAAAACTATTGAGAAGGGAAACCAGTTCGTCTATTGCTTTCATAAATACAGTACTGGAATGTCTCATGCCTGCCAGGTACACCAGTCAAGCATGCCACTATGCTAAAATGAACTGTAGAGGGAAAAGAAATTAAAGGAAAAAAGAAAGAAAAAGCTGGACTGAAAAATAAATATCAAGTGGGGAAAAAAGTATTAAAGTGCAAGAAGTACAAAAAATACAAAAATGAATGTAGTGTAACTTCCTTATGTATGGAAGCAATAATTGAACTGAAAAGAACGCTTGTCCCAAGTTCTCAATGTCAAAATACCTGGTTTTCCCATTACAGCACCTTGTCTTATTTGATGATTTCCATGTTGTGCTTGCTGGTTGTTCCATGTGTTATGTTTGCTGTTTGTCCCGTTGTTCTGTTCTCCTTGTTGCAGGCAGTTTTCTGTTTAACTCAGCATAATAAGCCATTGTAGTTCCAATGGTCAGGAAAGGTGCTTAAAATACTGGTGCCCTGGGGTACAGCAGCTCTGTGTTTGACTATCCCTGGTTTTGTTGACACAATTTTGGAGAGGTATTATGTGATTGTGAGGGTGGCTGACCGCTCCACAATTGTGCAGTAATTTTTTTTACAGATTTGATGATATTCCACAGGCAGCAGGCACTGCAGTCTTGTCCTCCCAGCATGAAGTTTTGCCCTGGGATGGAAAATCTGATTTTTACACCTTTTCTAAATGTGCTTTGAAAGAGTAAATCCTTCCCTACAGAGCATGCCTGACTTTGGTATTCTACTGCCATGAAATATTTATCTTGTCTCAGCTGCTTGCAGCCAGGTTGACTTCTGACTCTCCTGAATGTCAGGAGGAAACACAGTTCAAAACTTTATTGCTGCTCCTGCCAGAAGACAATATTTTCAAAGAACTCCTGTAACAAATCCATGGAGTACTTTGAATTCCTCTGGTTTATAATATAAAGAGCCATAAGGAAAAAAACCTACCTCTTCATTCTGCATTTTCCAAGGAGGACATTAAAATGACAGATTTAAAGGACATTTACAACTCCATTGAGCCAACAGGACTTGATTGCATTTTTCCACATAGGAAGGAGGTGTTGGGCATGTGTGTGTTCTGGGATGATATGTGGCTGCTGCTGGCCTTTCCAGATGGCCTCTGATGTCATTGCTAAAGATCCTGAAATCTGCTGGATGAGGAAATTCGTTTCATGGCCATCTGACCCGATTTTAAATGGTCTTTGCATAAATTTAAGGGACCAAGGAGATGGGACAGTAAATGGAAGGTGACAGAAAGGAGAAAAGAGGAGAGAATTCACATCCCTGAATGGGGCAAAATGGTTCAGTTAGCTTGTCTATACAACTATTTTGAAAATGTCTGTCTGCTGGCTGATTAATATTGGATCAGTTCCACAGGAGGAGTTCTCTCTCTTTTGAGAATAGCTGTATTTCTTCAGGAAGAAGAAATCTGGGCCACCAAAGACAAAATGCATGGGCTGGGACCCTATGCTCCACATCTGGAGGGTGTCAGGAGTGCACCCACTTCAAGGGGAGAAGAAGAGGGCTCAGCAGGTCTGTACCTCTCAGCTCATCATCCTGCCAGGGCAAGCTGGGGTTGGAACCAGCAGTTAGGGCTGGCAAAAGGCACCTGATCCCACAAACAGTCTGAACAGCCCAGATGGCAAAGAAAGACGTGGCAAATTGCTCCTGTGCTGCTGCTGCTTGAGCTGAATAGATGGGCTTCCTGTGAGATGTCCTCATGGGAGAGGGGGACGCGGATGTCTGTCAGCCACAAGCAAGTCCCATTTGCAGAGCATCAGGAGAGTCCTTGGCAGATATTCCTGCACCACGGATGAACAGAAATCTCCATTCTGTGGGGCTCAAACCCCAAACCTGCTCTGCACAGCTGAACTCACTGCTTTGGGAGCAAGCAGTGATGCAGAAAGTATAGTGGGATGCAATAAATAAACATCTTGTCCCCTGCTTCTCTCCCTTTGCATCCACTTGGGTAGTCAGGGGTCTTGGAGGAGAAGCTCTGCAGCTTCCATCAGCCTGGTGGCTGCAGATTTACCTGCCAGAGCACAGAAATGCCAGTGGTCTCGGCCAGAGATCTGGATTACTTATTTTAACAGCAGGGTCTTGCTTTTGTTCCTTAAAGCTATCTAAAAAAGAAAATCATTTAAAGTGCAGGTACAAAGCACTTTTGTTTTCCCATGGAATGTGTACCTGCCAGTATCTGATGAGGACAACATACAGAGCACAGCTAATGAGGCCAGACAGCATGAAACTGAATCCTGAACTGAGCTTTGAGTTTTGTGGGATCCTTGTACCATTTTCAATAGTTTTTTTGTTTGTTTGTTTGCTTTATGCGTTGGGAAGAACAACAGAGGTGCTGTACAGTGCTAAGAAATTTCTGCTTGAAAATATTCTTAATTGAAAAATAATTTTTATTTTTACTGTCAATGTTGCAAATGTCCTATATATCTTCAGTTACATCTAGATCTTACTCACAGCTGTGCAGAAATTGATAGGATCATTGCACAAACTGAAACCTATTGTATCCACCAGAAGAATGCATCTTATGAAAAAAATTCATTTTTCTCATGAGAATCTAACAGGTGCAGGAAAGCATTAAAGAATATGCCACAGACACGCAGCTCTAGACATGATATGTGAGTCTTTACTGAGAGTATGGGAGTTCAATTTATAAACTCCCCAAGTTATCAGCAAAGCTGTTGAACAAGCAAAACTTTACTGAAGAGAGGAGAAAAAAAAGTACCCAAAATATTGCAAAACACGCAAACCTATTCTACAACAGAATTTAAGGAATGCAAATAACTGGTAGCACATGAAACAGTCCTTAAAAACAGAGGTTCAATGCATGATATAAGCATCTGGGAACGAGACAGTGAGAAGCAAACAGAAGAGGTTATTGCAGTGTTATGTGTCAATAGTAGCAAAGGGAAAGACTACCCAGTAGAAGAAAATGTCTTTGTGCTGAATCAAAAGGATTGAGTGCCAGTATTAGACTAAGGGATTATCTAGTATGTGAAAATGCTGACTCAAAAGGCCATGGCCTGTTCCTGTGAAATTCTTCACTGTATGTAATCACCATGCTCTTTGCATGTGTTGTGTAAATACTTGCATTCAGAAAGCTCCATTGACCTCCACGGTAGCCACCAGCCTATTGGGCAGTTCACAAGTCTTATTTTTGCTCTGGGCAGTGAAAATTAGGGCTTCAACTCCAGGCTGAAGGGGTGGAATCTGTCATCCCCTAAGCTGAGAAGTGAAGAATACACGTTTCTTCAACTGTGATAGCTGTTAGGACTCCCTTTGTAGCCTAAGGAAGGAAAATTATATCTCATCCAAAATAGGTCATCAGCAGCACTGGAGCTGATGGCAACCAGCCCATGTGGAGGGAACTGCATTATATGAGTTAGGTGAAATGCAATCCATCCCAGGTTTCTACTATTAAGTGTCTGAAACTGAGAAGAACAGAGAGACACTTCCAAACTAAAACCACACTAATTTACTGATGCCTACTTCTCAAATAATTAAAACTTAGGAATGGTGACCTCATTAGGCCTATTTATTGGTGGGGTTGATTAAATAAGATGGGGAATAGATGCACACCTCTGAAAAGCTATTGAAGTGTCACATATACATTTCTGTTTCCATACCTCCATATTTTTATCCTCCTGATACATTTCTATGAGTGCTTTAAATGACAGGATGGGGGCAGCATCCTCTGAGAGGGAAATGGAGTGCAGTGAGACACAAACTGAGGGAGAAGTTCTTGGTGATGCTTTCTGCTGTGGGTTTTTTCATGATTGTGACTCTGTCTTCCTTGTGACTCTGTGACTTCAGTAGATCTCACACTGCTGAGGAATCCTCACTGAGCGGTTTCAGACAGGAGCTGGGACAGACACTCCTCAGAATGTAAAGGAGCTTCAAAACATCAACAGCAACACTGCAGATTTAACGAGAGGGAGCCAGCTGACTGCAGGGCACCTTGCCAACAATTTCCATGACTTGGAAAATCCATCTGACATACCTGCAAGTACACCGCAATCCTGTTGCCTCACAAGTAAATTGGTTTTATACATTCTGAATGAAAAATTTCTTCACTCCTTATGCCCTTGCTTTCCTCTTGAGACTGTGCAGTATGGCCAGGCATGAGCAGAGGTTCAATTGTTGCTTGATCAAGGAGAAGGACACATTTATATCAAATCTTTAATAAATTACCCATAATATCTTACCATACACCTCTCATTATATCTTTAAACATGGTCTCAGTATGTGAGATACTCAGTACCTCTCAATCAGGGTAGAAACTCACTCCTGTACAGTGTAAACCACATATTAAAAATACTGAAATTGTACCCATACCTAAATTTTGATGGGGTTTTTTTTTGACTGCATGCAAAATGAAGGACCGGAAGAGCTGATCTCTCAGTCTTCACTGTGCTGCCTCTGCGACCCGAGTGCACTATTGGAAGATGGTGTGATGTTTGCTGCTATGGGTGGCTGGAAATGAAGGGAAAGGCAGCATTTTTGCATGAAATTCCTTTCTGTGGTGAGATCAGATGCATTTGTTGATAAGGTTCTGGTAAGGAATTGAGAATCTGTTCCCAATTAGAAAAACTTCACTCCCCAGAGAGTCCTATGGGAGTGGAGAGGAAGGCTTGCATATGGGATCAGTGTGGCCATCCCTGTGTAGATAATGAATGAGAAACTGGCACGGTTGTATACACAGAAAGAAAAACACTTAAGTCTGTGATGAAAGGCCAGATGAAAAAGGAAAGTGTTATAATTCAAGAGAATATAAAAGACAGCAGTGGGCCATCCTTTCTTCTAAGGAGACAGGTTACTATATCACTTTCCTGAAATCACAGCAGGAATGATGGATTAGTTGGAAGGGAAAACTGGTGCCTGAGGCACTTCTGCCTTCAGTGTTTCAAGTGTCCATAATCCTTCCTAGCCTTCACCCAAACATGAAACCCTGTAACAAGCATAGGGAATTACTGAGAGCAAGAAGTGGTCTCCCTAGTTATTTCCTGAAATCCAATCTTGATAGAAAGCACCGGGTTTCAGGTGCATGCCAGACCCTTTGTATTCATTGCACCTTCAAAAAGGGGACGCCTCTGGGCTGGACCCAAGCCCAGATAAAGAGATGGTCTTTGTTTTAAAATGCAAGTGAGCCTAGTGAAATTCATCTCTGATGAAGGTTTGTTTCATTCTGGATATATTATAAAAGTTTCATACTTGTTTTACAGTCTCCTTGGTTGAATGAAGCTTGAAGGAATCCTGAACTAACATCTTTTAACATTTGCATGTGTAGAAGAGGGGAGGCAGAACTGGAGACCAGAGGTCTGACTATTTACCAAGATATGGGAGGCCACGCTGCAACATGTGATTGATGCCTGCACTGGTTTTGCTGCACACAGCATGGAAAGAGTCAGCCAGAGGAGACAAAAGCAAGGTGAGGGAAGGATGCTTTAATGTTTTGCAAGAAGCATGTTTTAGTGCACTGTGTCTGTCTTGTTCTGCTCTGCACAACGTCAGCTTCTGAAAGGAAAGCAAGACTCTTCCACTTCCACAATTGTCAAGAAAAACACAGAGGTAGGACTTGGCTATGTCTGCCACCCACAGTGGTCAGCAGCCAGCTCAGAAAGGCAAATTACCTCCTTTATTCCAGCAAAACAATACCTTACCTTATATATGGTTATTTAAGCATCACAATTGTCAGTGATATCATTACTCATGTGAAAAGAAGATGGAGAGTTGCAGAACTGCACAGTTTACTGAGCTATTAATTGGTGGCTTTTGGGAAGTGCTCCATCTTATGTTTCTATCCCTAGTCAAAAACGAGCCAAGGTCAAGAGCCCTTGGGCATATCCAGTGAAAGCTGAGCTGATGGGATCCCAGAGAGCACACGTCATACTCTAAATCTCTATAAAATTTGCCGTGAGTTGCTCTTGTTTAGGTGCATGCTTAGGATTTATTTCAATAGGTGGAGCTTGGAAGAACACCACATCCCCTTCTCATCTGGTTCCTGGGACACCACTGGGAACAACCTATGTTGCATGGCAGCAAATGTTGGCTGTAATCTGCCTACTAACTACCAAGGCTGAACCTGCCTGAGAGTGACACCCATTGTGCCTCCAGATTCATGGCCTGGGTGGATTAAAGCATCATAAGAAACTGCAAGCTGGTCTGTCTCAGGCCAAGGAAGAAATTAGCAATGAGCCATGGAAGGATATGCTTTCTGAGGCATGTAATTTAAGATCACATGGCAAGAAATTGCACAAACCATTGCAATGACTTCTGGAATATATCCCTAAATTTGGCTCTTTATGTGCATTACAAAGGGAAAATTCAAGGTTTTAAGTAATAAAACATTTGTCTTTGAAGAAATAGTTACAAGAAAAAGGAACAAGAGGAACTATTAGAGTGGGAGATAGAGGATAATGTCTTTTCTTTGCAGTTTTTAGCATCTTCACACTTAAATATAATGGATAAGGTTTTTCTTCTTGGGGCTTCTTACAGGTCCTTTCTTTCTCTTCCTTTTAATCTTGAATACCAGTGCGTTTTCAACAGCAGTAAAGGGGGCTGGCAACAATTCTCAGCTCATTTTTTTATTATAAAAATTAAATTGGGTATGATGAGCTTTTGCAAGGGAAAGCGAGAACTGAAAATATCCAGAAAGTCACAAAGTGCCGCCAGAAAGACATTTGGGAAGGGGTGAGGTTGTTTAAACTTACATTCTTCCCACTCTGGGCCAGCTGTGTTTCTCTTCTCCTCTCACACCCATCTTGTAAGCATATGGAGTATGTTGAAGTGTTAATATAGCAGAAAATAAGCCAATCTAGATTCTTAAAACAGCTCCTAATTTAGAGTAGTTTAGCTTAAAAGAGCCTGGCTATTCTAGATAGTTTCTGACCAACACAGTGTGAGGAAAAAACACTAGGTGAGGAAAAAAATAATTTGTCTTTTTACAATTTCAGTGGATTTTGGTCGTGAGTAATGCAGGTAGAGCTGAAAAAAAATGGGTAGTGAGCGTCTCCACCTGCGGGTTGCATTTTAGATTTAAATACTTGTCAGTGGAAGTTGCATGGAAGATGGACTGGAAGGAAAAGAAAGATTAAAAAAAAACAGGACTAAATGAGGTTACAGTTTCACTGAGATTTACTTTGTCCTGAGTCCACTGGTGAGATTTTTAGACTCTGTCCTACTCCTCACATGGATATGGACAGAGATGATGACTGATATTAGCTGAATAATTATTTTCCCTAAAGACTGGTAAAGCAGCATGTGGTGATGGTGGTGTTCTCACCGTATAAGGTGGGTTAAAAGGTTTGTCTGCCTGGATTGGTACATTTTATGATAGATATTTGAGCTGCTGATATTTGAGCTGCTGTCATTGAAACCTGTCAATGACATCAAGAATGCTTATTATACATTATCAGCAGTGACCCACGACAATTTCTGGATCCAGGAAGGAAAATTCTCCCCTCTGCTATTCCAAATGCATTGGCTGCTAATGACATTGAGGGCTGTACCCAGGGCATTCAGACTGGCATATCTGCCACAGAAAAGTAGAGCAAGCTTTGTGCAAAATCCTTAATTTTGGTTTTAATTGGGCACAGGGTACAGATCCTCTGCTCATTCCACTGTGAATCATAACTCTGTTATTAAAAAACAACCCCCCCCCCTTCAAACCTCCATTGAAAGTAGTTAAGAGGTTTATCCATATTTGTTGTTAATTCTACTAAAAAAAGCACTTGAAAGTCAAACTCTCAGTCCTTCACAGAACTACTCCACAGCAACCAGAGGGGTACTGGGCACCCAAAATGTTACTAGCAAAGAAAAGCAGTGTCTCTATTTGTGCACTAATTGCAGCAAATTTAAAGAAAAAAACCTCAAAATATAAATATCAGAAGCCTCAAAGAGACTGAAACCTTGGATCCACTTGTCAGGATGTTCTGCTTTCCTAATTTGTTTTAGGCAGTGGCTTCTGAACACTGGAAATAGGCCTCTGAGATGTCCCCGAGTCTGTTGGCTTGGAGGAGAGCTTTTCAGTGTAGTGTGATGCCTTTAGGTCTTCATAATTCTTCATGTACCTTTCAAAAGGTTACCAGGTTTCAATCCAGCTGATTTGCAGAGGACCACAAATTCTGTTACCTACATTATCTGATTGTTTTGAAGAGGGCTTCCCAGGAACCTTTGAATAGTTTTCATCTGACTGCAGGAGGATGGCTTGAGAGGGATACATCTAAGTGTGACATGTTAAGGGCCCAGGTGCAGTATTTGAGCCATACAATACCATACAAGTGGGAATTCCTTTGTGTGTTACTCCCCAGGGCATGAGGAAACACAGGGTGCCAGTGTCCTTTTATGATACCCAAAGAATGAAAAGTTCTTTGCCTTTAGATAACCGACTTAGATGCCCAGCTGCAAGGTGCGTGGGTTGCACATCTTGAAGACTGTCACTAGTATATGAGTCAATGCTTTGTTCCAGGATGTCATGAAAGATTTAAATGGAAAATTCAAGTATTTTAAGTACATTGTACAGCCAAGATGCATGCAATTGGCACAGACTTTTCTAAAGAAACAGGTTAAGTGAGGGAGAAAAATATTGGTGATTATTTGCAATCAGTGTGAGAAGTAAAAGTTTTGAACACACATCTCAAGAGGCAACTTTGGAGACTTTAAACTTTTTCTGAAGTGATTGCTTGATTTTGATTTTTAAAATTACTCTGTAATAGGAATAAGGACTCTGGAAGAAAACTCTCTTTATCTGCAGGCAAATCTGCTTGGGAGACTGAAAGACTGCTCTGCTCTTCTGGCCTGGTAAAGCAAGTGAAATGATGGTACATCGACCACTTCTACACTCAAAATTTACATCAGTATAACTAGCTCAGAAAGCAATTGAAATGGTTGAAAAGTAACTTCTATTGGTTTAATGTGCCTGGATTCCTCACTGATTACACTGACACCATGCAAGGGCTCCATACATTTAGCTACAAAAAACTTAGCTGTAAGTTTCCAATCTGATCTGTTGACTGTGTGTGATTCTGTGTGCAGAGATGGCCATAAAGAGAGAACAAGGAAGAAGAAAGCAGTAGGTTGCAGGGTCTGTTAAATGTAAAATAGAAAGTGAGTGAAACTTTTAAAATTTCCAGCTTCATGCGCTGTGCAGACAGGAAACTGTGCATTTTGTTTATATGATTATATTAATTTTGGTTCAGAAGTTAATAGCATCATTCCCTTTGTGGGACCTGTCATGCATTGAAACTAAATCATCCCCCGCGGTGTAACACGAAAAGGGGACTATGGACTCAGGAGAGCTATTTTCCTGTCATTAGCAAATTTCATCCTTATGTCTGGATACCGAGTACATTGTCCACAGCACAACTGAGTCTTTTTCCTAGCTGCAGAGAATATTGTTGCCTTTGAAGAGCACATAATTTAGCAATTACAAATTCTGTTTTTACTCCTTGGAGAGTATAGTCTGTGAATATTTTCATGGATATAACCTCCCTCTTTGTAATCCACTGCACCATAAAAGTACCTGAAAAAATGACACATGGGGCTGTAGAGTGCCAGATCAAACCCTTGAGCTCATCCCACTAAAAGCCATCCCATTGTTGTGCTGGTCCCTCAATCATACCTGGATTTGGCAGCTTTTGCATTAAAAAGTGTGGATACAGCTAATTTTCCTCAGCTGGAGTACTTTGCCCTGTGCACTCCCCGTGCTCAGCCTGGGTTTCATGGTGAACTATGGAATGCAGGTTCACTTCCACTTTTGTTCAGGGGTAAATGGAAATTAGTATGGACGAATCTCCCCCCCAAACCCAAGAGTGCCACCAGCTGCCAGCACCCCGGTGGGACTGGCAGGCGTCAGGGTACCTGCAGTGTACTGGCTGGGCAGCCTCAGCCTCGAGCAGTGACAAGAGAACAGGAGAAGAGGCTTCACGTGTGCTCTTGGTAGACAATGAATCTCCATGTGAGGGCAGGTGGGAAAGCACTGGAGCAGCAGTATCCTGGTCAATAAGGAAAAAGGGGATTGAAACCATGATATGGAAAACACTGTATCAGAGGCAAGATCTGGTAATCCCAGCACTAGTGAATGACAATATATAGTAAGGAAACTCTTTGGGTATCATTGAACACTTTGACAAATGAAAGTGAGTGTGTGTGTGTGTGTGTGTGAACACACTTGTGCATCTTTGGGCATGTACTGTACATGTGCCCGAGCTGGGAAGTAAATCATTCTGGAAAGAACAGGAAATTAATTTCCAAAGACATGAACTAAGGCACCCACTGCTGCCTGCTGTGTAGCTGGAAGTGGGCATCTGGAAGCCCGGTGACCTGCCACTACTCCAGCCTGCACTGGCCTTCTCTGTGCCTCGGATGCTCATCTGCAAGATTAAGTGAATGCTGCATGGGAAGAAGCACCCAAAGTTTGTTCCTCCGTAAACTCTCCCTCCTGCTTCTCTTTCCAGATGGCTGGGCTGGCGTCACCAATTAAAAACAAAGAGAACATTAGGGAAATGGAAGAGAGGAAAAGAAAGATATACAGACCAGCAATTAGAGAAGAGACAGCTAAAATAGGTTCATGATGGCAGGGATTCCTTCATGTTTGAGAAGTGTGTCTATGGTGAAACTTGTCTACTGTAAAGGCAATTCTATGTTATTAAATGGCTCCTCAAATTCTTCCCTGCTGAAGATAATATGAAGAAGCAAGTAGATCTGACATAGTCTGAGAACAGCTGAGCAATTACAGATGGGTCTGCTGTGAGCAGAGGAAGTGCAAAAAGGTCACCCTGTCTATGAATCTTGTGTGTTGCTGGCTCACACAGAGTTAAATGCTTGAACTGCTATCTGTGCCTTTGGAAATCTCCCACAACGTGTCCCCAGAGACATGATTGTGAGAAGTTTGCACCAGATTAGATTAAACTGTTTTAAAGCAATAATGAATCAAAACTATTATAAGCCCTTGTGTGGCTATTTTGCAGCTCAGAAAAACTGATGGTCATAAGGAATCTAATCCAAAGATCTCTCCATACATAACGGCATACGATTTGTCACTGACTCAGTCAAACATGTGGACATTCTTAACATGCTTTAGAAATGAGCTACACTGATTTACCACCAGAAGCCAAATTGATTATAAGAATATTAAAATTGCAGAGTCTGGCTCCAAAAGTTAAGAAATTCCTCAATTAAGGTGCTGCAGTCTTTTATTATGAGATCACATAATCTTGTTTTCAGAGATGCCCCCCACTCAGAGCATGGTGTTCAGTTACTGACAATTTTTTCAGTGTTTTGCTTTAATCTTCCTCAGTGTTGGGTGTGTGGTCCCTGGCCCTGTGCTACTGATCATTCCTCAGCCCTGGGTCTGAAGGCAAAGCTCTTAGTCTACGAGCACACTTTTTGTGCAACATGCTTTGTGAACATGCCAGGGAAAAGATTGAGGATCTGATGATAAATAAATAAATATATAAATAAATAAGCGACTTCTTCCATGACACACTCCCATCTGCAGAGCACAACTCCCCCTGGCTCAGCACTCAGCCCCACAAAGCAGACTTGGCACCCAGAGAAGGGAGCAAGGTGCATCTACTGACCTCCTCCCAAAATCCTGTTGGAATGGTTTGACAGGCATTGCTCCAGAGCTCTGAGGCAAAAGCAAGGCTGGGCTCCAGCTCCCTCACGATGGTTTTTAGCTGTCTAAGCCATGATCCCCTCTCCCTCTTCCATCCTCTCTCTTTTTCCACCAAGTGTCATACTTATTTTGAAGGTTTTGTCTTCTTCAGCAGTTGAGAAAGGTCTGGTAGACAACAACTTTTTTCGTTATTCAACCCCCTTTCATTGCCAAGGCACCATCCATCTGCATATTGCATGAGATGGGGATCCTGAAGAGAAATGGTTGTGTTCATAATTAATTGTTATACTGTACATGTGCAAGAGGACCGAACTCCATTTTCATGGGAACCTTAATTTTGGTCCTTCCTTAATTTTAAGTGTTTGATTTTACAATCCTAATGGTCTTTTAATGTAGTTTTGGAGGAAATTTCCTCAGTTTTTAAAAGAGAAAACTTTAAAAAATCCAACTTGGGAATTTCTTTATAAGAGGCAATAACTACTCTCATTATGGACCATCAGGAGGGCTGGTTCCTTTGCTCACAGGCCTCAGAAATGTAGAAGAATCACAGGGGTCAAACAAAGTGATTTCATTCTGGTTTTTGTTTTTTATGTGACATATTAATAATTCTGATTCAAATTAAACAAGTGTAAATCCACACGGAAAAATCAAAAATCCTCCTTTTCAAATGGTTTAAGTGAAGCAATTAGATTTCTTAGGATTTCCACATCAATGAAAATTATTTAGCAATATCAACACACACACTGGAGTCAGTGTTGGTGTTTTTTTCTCAGTAAGGCACAGATCTTCATAGCCCTCCCTGCCTCCTGCCTCTGGACTGAGCACACAAAAATTACCAACAAAGTGGTCATTTTTATATATAAACTGGGGGACAATGAGGCAAACAGGCCCAGGAGGTCTGAACCAATTTGCTAACAGAAGATGACTGAGGAATCCTGTCTGGACTTCACCTAAGAAGGCTGGCAGTGTACCCCTTCCAGAGTGCTCAGGGTCCCCGTTCCATGCCCTGAGGTGCCACAGTCACCTACTCCTGCCCTGGGCTGTGTTTCCCACCTTGAGGGTGATGATGCAGAGGTGTTCATCCAGCTCCATGCAGAAGCAGCCCAGAGACTGGCGAGACCAGGACTCTGCATGCAGCAGTCCCTGTGTCTCCACAGTAAAGACCACTTTCCTGGTATGGAAGCACCAGATCAAATGTTTGCAGACACTTACTATGTTTTCCCCTTCCAGGTTGTCCATGACCCTCCAGCCTGTCCTTATCTTGTTCCCATCTTGCCCTACTTTCAACTCCTCATCTCCACCTCCTCATCTCAGTTTCCAGTCACCAGCTGCTTCATTCAATCCCAGCCTCCCCTTGTACTTCTAATATCATCTCTCAGCCTCACTCACAATGCTCTCCCCCAGGCCGGTATCCACCCCTCCCTCTGAGTTCCCACCACTGCTGAATCCAAGTTTTGAAGCACCAAATTCTTGATGAAAGCCTTGTCATAAATTTATACTAAGGATGAAACTGCATTTTTCTGCCTAATCTTTTCTTGGGACATTTCAAAAAAAGAACAACTTAACCTGCACAGCACACCCAGTAGGGCAGAAACCTATTGCAACAACTCCAACAGCAATCCAGGTTCAGCACAGCTCATTAAAAGAGAGAGAATAAAGGTTTCATAGGAAGACCAAAGCAACACTTAGTGTAGGTGTCCTTTCTAGCTATAGCTGCAACATTCCCATGTGACATTAATTTCCCAAGGCCAGTGAAGTGGAAAGACAGGCAATATAGTAGATCATCATCTCAGTTTATGCTGCCCTTTTCTAAGGGACAAAGGGCTGTATCCAGAGATGTGTGCTCATGCCCAGCAGTAATCACTAGTCTGTTCACTATTGAATAAAAATGAGCATAAATGAGCTTCTTCCATCTCAGTGCGAAAAGTCAGAGGTTGCTGCCAGTGAAGCCTGTTCAGAAAGCAGACAGTATTGTTGCTACTCTCCAGCTCCACAAAAATGTTTCCCTCTATGTTTATTGTACTCCTGTATCTTTCTGTGGATTTTCAAAACCCAGTAACAGCGCTGGAATTAAGTTGCCCTTTCCAACAAGAGGGGAAAGAAAAGTTTTGATTCTACTCCTCCTGTCTAGTTTGTCACCTACAACGTCAGAAGAAGAAAAGCCTCCCAGAGCTGCTCATTTTGAGCTGTGCTCGTATATCTCTGTGTGTGTGCGTACATGCATCTGTGGATGAATGTGATTGCGCATGCAAGAGTATGTGTGATAACATCATCCAGATGCCACACCACACTCTTGGATTATGTCAGTCTCACCCAATGAAGCACACTGAGCAAATGCTAATAGTTAAGAGCTAATAAACACTACACTAGAAGGTCAGTGCTGAATCGTTTGGATTGTGCACATGGTTTCTCGGATACTTTCCCCCAGTATTTCCCTGTAGCCAAAGACAGGCTGTGTAGCTGCAGATCTCGCTGTAGGACGGATTTTTAAAGCCCCACACTTCACTGAGTCAGCTGAATATGTTCAGAAAGAAACAGCCCTGATACAGTTGGACAGGATTATTGCCAGAAAGCAGATTTCACAAGTTTCAAAAGGATGCTCTCAGTGAGAGTTTCCACATTTTTTTATATGGTTGGCTCAAAGCAAAAAAGTCATTATTTTAAAAATGTCATATTTACGGAAGTCAGAAATATGAGAACTTCATTTACTTTCTCTGTACCTTCTTACCTTTGCTTTCTTACTAGTACTTGGACTTGCCATATAATCACAGTGTCTTGACAGTGCACTCTATATGTAAATCAAGTGAAAATCTCTTGGTTACTTGCACAATAAAATGTGCTCTGCCTCACTGTCTGCCATCCTTTTGGTCACCTGTAGCAGTTAATAAACTGGAGCCTTTGTTGACCAAATCACTGCCCGCTTCCTCCCTTCAGCTGACCTTTCTGTGAACTGTAAGGAGTTCCTATTCAGACAGTAGATGTAGTTAGACGTTGACCACATGGTGCTGGAGACAACTGTGGGAATAATGAAGACATTGGAAGAGTTAAAAAGAAATATGTTAGGTCAGAAAAATAATTTTGTGTCAATCTCCAACTATTCAATTAACTCCCAGACTGAAACTCCTGCTTTAGGATTATTTAACCTTGTAGCCTTTTTGAATTTGGATGAATGTCAAGAGAAATAAAACTCTTCTTTCCTATGATAGCAGCAGATACTGTTAAAGTTCTAGCACCAATATCAGACCAAGACTGATGCACCTTCAAATGTGTTCTGTGTTGAGAGCTGAGCTCTAACTACATGTAAATTCAAGGCAACTTCCTGACCACAGAGGCAGTTATGGATCTTTGTTTGGAACAAGCTCTTTTGTTTTTCCTGATGGTTCTGTAGAAAAGATGCTCTCCCTCCTGTCCACCCTGTGCTGTGCTGATGTGGGGATGGGGTTGGGAGCAAGCATGTCATAAAATCATAGAATCACAGATCATAGAGTCATAGAATGGCTTGGGTTTGAAGGGAACTTAGAGATCATCTTTTTACAACCATTGTGCCATGGGCAGGGACATCCTTCACTCGGCCAAGTTGCTCAGAGCTCCATCCAGCCTGGCCTTGAACACTTCCAGGGATGGGGCATCCACAGCTTCTCTGGGCAACCTGTTCCAGTGTCTCACTACCCTTGTAGTAAAGGATTTTTTTCCTAATATCTAGTCTAAATCTAATAATTTCTAGTTTGAATCCATTCCCCCTGCTCCTGTCACTACCTGCTTTTGTAAAAAGTCCCTCTCCATCTTTCCTGTAGGCTTGCTTCAGGTACTGGAAGGCCACAATTAGGTCACCTGGAAGTCTTTTCTTTTCCAGGCTGAACAAACCCAATTCTCTCAGCCTTTTCTCCTAGGAGAGGTGCTCCATCCCTCCGATCATCTTGGTGGCTTCCTGTGGACTCGCTCCAAGAGGTCGATGTCCTTCCTGTGCTGGGGGCCCCATAAGCAGATACAGGACTCCAAGTGAGGATCTCATCAGAGTGGAGAAGAGGAGCAGAATTACCACTGTCTCGGCCTGCTGGCCACGCTGCTTTGGAGGCAGCCCAGGGTGGGGTTGGAGACAACGAGTCAGAACCAAGGGGGATGGGAGCACATACTGGAAAGACTCAAACTGAGAGAATTAGAGATTATTACAGGAGGAATGGTGTCTCTGGGCGATTGCCATGAGTTCAGACCAGGAACTGGGGACTTGAGAGAGAAGAATGAACAGCTGCTGATGGATACTTCTCTGGAGTCTCACAATGCAGTTTTAGTAGGAAGGGTCTGCCTTGGCCAGTGATCCAAAAGTTAAGACTCTTTCCAGCACTTACCAAGAGTGTCCCCATTTCCCAAGAAATTTGTCCCACAAGACAGCTTTCAGACTTTATTTATGAAGCTTAGATGGCCAGCAAGGATCTGGCAACAGAAATTATCAAACTATTCCTAGAGGTGGGAAAACACAGCTCAGAATTAATGCTGATATGTCAGCAGCCATAAATAAGAAGTGAGTGTAAAAACATGCATTTTTAATCTACAGAAGTACCTTACCCCTCAAGATCAGCAAAGGTCCTCTGACTAGCAATAGCAACATGCATTCCTCAGGGGTAAACGCCCCCACTTAACCTGAACCCTGTAGACCAGGATGCTCACAGCTCTTGGGGGGTCTGTCCACAACCTGAGAAGTCATTTCATCCACTAGCAATGTGGTCAAGCTCAAGGGCTCTGTTCTCAGGTTAGTAATTGCATAGATTGTAAAGTCAGAAAGGACTTCAATGATCTGGCCTGGCTTCCCCCATGATGCATGCCAAAAAATGTCACCGGGTAAGTCCTGCTTTAACTTCAACAACTTGTAGCTGAACAAAAAGCATATCTTATTAAGAAAAAGAAAAAGAAAAAGAAAAAGAAAAAGAAAAAGAAAAAGAAAAAGAAAAAGAAAAAGAAAAAGAAAAAGAAAAAGAAAAAGAAAAAGAAAAAGGAAGCAATTTATCCTTGATTTAAAGACTCGAGTGATGGAGAATTTACCACATCCTATGGTATTTTTCTTGCAAAGGTTAATTACTTGCAGGGCTTTAAACATGTATGGCATTTCTTATTTGATTTTTTAGTCTTGATCTTACTTTGCCTTTGTTAGCTAGAGTCAATAACCTCCTCATGCTAGAAATATTACTGTCAACTCACCTCTGAATCAATTTTTTATTTTATACCAGATTTTATAAACATGGTCTCACTTTAAAGTACTGGCATCTGAATCTGTCTTTTAGGGACCCTTTACGATGTCTGTTTTCCTCCTACCCCAATATGCTCCCATCCCACTCCTGCAGCAAAACCATGTCACTGTGGAGGGGCAAATTTGGTCGCTCCAGCACCAACAGCTGAGCTTTCAGTGCTGGACAGTGGTAGGAGGCAGAGTCATTTAGTTCTGTGATGCTAGTGGCCCCATTCTTTGTCTTGTCTGTGAGATGGGGCAGATGCAGCCTGATCATTGATTGAACTCTGTTGTTTGCAAATTACTGTCTGGATCTTGCAGTATTCAGCAGAAGTGTCTTGAAGACAGAGAATGGACACACAGAACTGCTCCTGTGGATGTTGACATCTATCTTTCAGCCTCAGAAATGGGAGAAAAAATACCCACAACATTTGAGAAGCTGAAATTTTGTGTGGGACAAAATGTTCTGACATTTCTCCCTTTTGAATGAATCAAAATGCATCATTTACTTTTGGATTAACACTGACCTGCACTTGTAGGCTGCCATGGAGCCGCAGTTCCTCACTGCTGTCTTCTGCAGCCTGTGGCCCAGGACTGGTGGACTTGGACCTGCAGAATATCTTCAGACTGGGATGTCAGCGCTGCAGCCTAGACCTGAGGCTACAGAGGCACCTGTTGATCAGGCATCCTGCTTTTGGGGACCACAGCATTAGCTCGTTAGGCTCCTTGGTATGCCCTCCCTAATGCTTAATCTCCCTAATGTTTGATCTGTCTGGTCCCCATTAAAAGAGAGCTGAAAAGCCCTTCTGTGACTGACCTTATGCAATCCATCCGTGGTGCTCCTGAAGACAGGACCTTCTCCTTGTCATACTGGGGTACCACAGGTGAAATCAATCATAGAGTCCACAGGGGTAATTGGGCTCGTGGTGAGTACTGGTGATCTAGGTCGCACAGACTCTTATTGTCTGGGGATCGCAGTAGAGCTTAACCGCCACTTCCTGGTTTTATCAAACAAAACTCCAGGTTTGTCTCCAAGCTGGAGTTTTCTGGTGAAAAATGTTTGGTTGTCAGAGCTGATCCTCTGTTCTAGCATAAAACAGAATCACCTAAGCAGAAAAATCACAGCCATCTGTACATGCACCATAACTGGTGAGGGGCAGTATATTGGGAATAGCCAGACAGTCATTATTTTGTCCCAAACAAATGCCAAGCCAGGCCACTCAGTCTGGCTGCACTACATTCACATCCTGTTTCAAACAGCCTCTCTTTGGTACCTCAGCAGTTGCTGAGTACCGTCACACAGACAATTCACCATTTCTCTCCAATTTAATCTTCACCACAGGGAACTGACTTAGTATCTTAAATGCTATCACACATTTCTGTATGAGTCATAAATGACAATATGCTCTCCTTCCCCCTGTATGTGTTTCTAGTCAACTGCAACCAGCAGCCTGAAATAGGGGGGAAAAAAAAAAGAGGGAAAAGGCAAGTCTCTTAATCCACCATGACACATACACCTTGATTTTATTTTATTGGATGGATTTTATAAGGGCTATTATCTCCTGGTTTACATAATCCAACACTTCCCTTAGGGCAATCAAAATTGAGATTCATATGACTTGGAGTTTACAATCCAATGCAGCTGGCAAAACTGGGATTCAGATTCATGACCGCAAAGGCAATCCTACTGCACACACACTAAGGAAGACAAAAAGAGAGAGAGAGAGAGAGTAAGTAAGAAAAGCCCCCCTGAAGTGATCTATTATATTGTCTGAGCAGGAGTGTTTGGGAACTGGTATCATTAAATGAGTCGAAACTTCAGCTAATTTGATTCAAAGGTTGCATGACCTCTGTTAAGTGAGGGACTCCCTTTCCTTGCTGCCTTTGTCTGTTCTTAATAATTTAGCCAGCAACAAGGTAAGATCCAAGATTGACTTTTTCTGCTACAAACATGACTTCGGTCCAAGTATTTTAGCACCTGAACTCAAGTGAGGATAATAAATGTCAAAGAAATATTTATAGCTTGGTATATGGAGAATTTCCAGTTCCCTATACTGCAATAACACACATCCATCTGCTAACAGCATTAGAGCTGCAGTTTTAAAGCAGATAGTGCCTGAAAATAGAAGGCTGCAGTATACACAGATAGCTGTTGCATTTAAGTATTTGATACTAAGCCGATAATTAAATTAGAATTTAATTATCCAGTCTTGGGAAGCTGTTTTCTTCCTGGACTCAGGCCCACACAGAAATTCAGACTGAGCCCTGTGCCTCTTCTACTCCTCTGTGTTCATTTAACTGAAATCCATTCCTGTAATAACCAGCTGAGGAGAGCAAGTGTACAGAAAAAGAAGGTTAAAGAGGAATAATTGAAATTCAGAAGTGGAAAAAAGACTTCTTATCCTATCCAATACATCCCTCCACCTAGTACAAGTGAATTATTCTTCAGAGCTTTGTCAGGTCTAATTTTAACTGACTGCAGTGATGGAAGCTCCATCTCTTCCTTTGGGAGAAAGCTGCACATTTGAACAAAGCTCCCTGCTAGCAAATATTTCCTGATACTAAGCCTGTATTTTCCTTCTTTTTTAAAGTGATCCCTTTAATGCTGGCTTGGTCCAAGATTTTTTCCCAGTGAACTCAGCTCTGTGAGATCTGGAATGCTTACTGGAATGTATGTCTTTTCACTCCCAGATTATGGTTTGAAATCTGCCCTAAGGTCATGGTGGATGGAAGCTCTCTGTCTGTAGTGTATGGTCCCACAGGTCTGTATGAAATAGGTCGAGGTGTGTAGTCCAGTCCTGAGGATACACAACAAAAACAAGGACACAAAGCTGCTCCATCATTGTCCATTGCTGAGCCACGTGCTGGCAGGAGATAAAAAATCCTTTTGAGATTTGGACACAGAGCAGGCAGGAGATAAAAGTAGCTGAATAAAGATGGTGTGAGGGGGCTTTTGGTCTCGCTGTGTTTGGTGTATCAAAGTGCTTTGAGCAACCTGGTCTAGTGGAAGCGGTCCCTACCAATGGTGTGGGAGGTTGGAACCAGATGATCTGTAAGATCCTTTCCAACACAAACCATTCTATAATTGTATGACTATCAGCCTTCTTTACCTCTGGCACTTCTCATATGAAGTAAAAATATCAGGTATACTGACTTTGGCAGAACTGTGGTCTTTTTCCACTTAGAAAGGATACCTGAATGTGGGGTTTTCTTTTGAGGTCCAAGATACATAACAAAATTATTTCCTCACTAGTGAAATGTTTAGCACCTTTGATTGCAATAGAAACCAGAGGTGGAGAGCCCTGCTGGTTGAAATGAAAGCACGGAGTTATTGTGCTGTTAACCTTTATAGGACACCTGGTGCTCTGCAGGTGCATGAGGAAAATTATGGGTAATGATAGAGACAAATGGCTCCTGCCCTGTGACAGGATGGAGACCTGGTGCTGTTCAGTCGTGGCAGCAGTGCTGATCTGCCTCAGAGCCCCACACTGCACCTCTCGGGACAGCCAGCAAGAAGGGCACCACTGGGGTCTGTGTGGTCTGAGGGGGATCAGCATTTCAGTAGCAAAAGCTCCAGCCTGATTTTGGGCCAGGTTAGATGGGGCTTACATGTATCAGGGTCAGCGATGGTGCCCAAGACACTGCCCTATGCCAAGGGACCACAGGAGCTCAGTGCAGGGCTAAGAACCTGCTCCCAGTGTCAAACCAGCACGGCCTTTGAAAAGTCTAGCTCAGTGACAGCATGCGAAATTGCACCTTGTTCAAATACTACATTTGACATGCTTCTAACATGTTATGACATTGCAAATGTCATCTACATATCACCAGAAGGTGGGTGGAAGAATAATCTGACTGTCTTTTTTTCTGCAGGTGCTGGTGAGGGATGTTTACCTAACCACACCTTACCTAACCACCACTTTTCCCCTGAAGGAAGGGGAGAGAGAGGACAAGAGCAAGAGAAGATCGGCACAGGGCAGCACTCCTGGGTTCAAAGCTGTCACTGGCAGATCCCTGGTGCTGATGTGCCAATGAAGTCCATGAATGGCCCTTGGGGTCAGGCTCAGCATTCTAGACAAGTTAATTCAGTGATCCTTCTTTCATCACATGGTTTTCATCACGTTGGAAAGTCTGCATCACCCTGGAGTGACACTGGTGGCTCATTCTGGGGAGATGTGTCAGTGTCTTCTCAGAGGTATGAAGGTTTCATTCTCCATTTCTCACTCCACAAAGGATGAAGAAATACCAGAGGTCACTTTGTCAGTTTTGTCCCTCATGGTCTAGAAGAGTTGGTGGCATGCCTGCTCCATTACTCACTGGTGCCTCATCCTCAATGCATGGTACAGATGCAAGTCTTACAGTAGTAATGCTAACATCTTCCCTTCTCCCTCCCTCCCTCCCTCAGCCAAATCAGCAAAACTCCTGGAAGAGCTTTGTTCCATAGTCCCTCTGGAATGGAAAATGGTGGTTGCTGTCTCTGTCTCCAATGCCAGGAAAACCTCCTGGCCCCTGTTATACATATAAAGAAAGGTGATTCACCCTAAAGACTGGCTGGATTAGGTCATGCAAATGAAATTTTGATCATAAAGTTACAAATGAGTGCTTAGTTCGTGACTTATCCCTGCTTCTTGCTCCATCTCTTGGTCATTTCTTCACCAACTGCAGTCTCTTTGCAAGGCACACCTCACTGAAAATTATTCTGTTCTTTTCCCTCTCTCCCTAAGGAGTTGTATTCATATGGATTATTTTGCAGTTGTAATATTGTTAATTATCTATGCTTGGTTTATAATACACTTTGCTATACGCTGTGCTAATTGGCATGCCTTCATCAGTAGAAGGGCTTGAACAAGCTACTGCAGCTTGGCAAAAGACAGCAGAGAATTCAGATTATCTTGCTGAACAATATCTTAAAACAAAGGAAAACAAAACAAAAGACCCTTCTCATTGAGCCAGACGATACCTAAACATGATTCCCTAGCAAACATTGCTTCATGTGAAATTTAGCAGACAAGTGCAGGGTTTCTCTTACTTCTCTGTGATCACAATCACAGTGTAAAAATTGTTGTGGATCTTTATTTCAAGAGGTAACATAAGATTCTATAAGCTGAAAAGCTGCAACACCACGGGTCTGGTAATGGGCTTTGGAAGCCTTTGTCTGCTTTTCTTAAGTCAAGACCAGTTTCATATCATACTGTAAACTCTGGAGACAACTTTAAAATACATCACTGTTGAGTATGTGAGGAAGCAAGTTGAAAATGTGCTTTCTGCAGGAATTCGTGTGGGTAAAATTTGATCACTCTGATGTTCATGGGAAATGAATGAAGAAGCAGTATAAGCATGGCCACAGTGAATTAATTTGGAAAGTTACACAAATTCTAGCCAAAATTATTTTTTTTTCAGTTTTTGCTTAGCTTTGCTGCGTCCAGTTGTGCAAAACCATCTGTTCTTTTTCAGAGCAACCTTATTAAGACCTACTGATAATATTTCATCTCCTTTCTATAGACAATGTTTCAGTCTTTATTACAGTTCCTTAAATGTGAGGAGCTGTAATCTTGCCATCCTTTTTGCACTCAGAAAATATGATGAGTAAATCTGTCATCTCTCCTTGAATAAAAGGACTCCTTCCTCACACTGTCTCTCCTATTTGAGGTAAATTCCTGCTGTGCTTTAAACAGTTAGTTATTATTGATTGGCATAAATTAATGGCTATGCTGTGATTTGCAGTAGATTCCAGGTCAGAGTTATATGTCTGGTAATTGCTCTCATAAAGTATGTTCCTACTGTAGATGTGTGGGTGAAATGTGTCCTGGAGACTGCCTGTTGCCAGCTGTACTTCTTTGGAACATTAGCTCAAAAAGCCACTTTATATAGTGAAAAGCTGTTTTAAAATTATTCAAGGTTCACATACAACTTCTTTTGAAGAAAAATTCTAAACAAACCAAATTAATCACTTTATCTTCAAGTTGAAGTTTTCTTTTAAGTTAGGTTCCTAAAGAGAACCACATTTTAGTGTTGGATCCTTGTTTCTTTTTCCTTGTCTTTCTCTGTGTAGAAAGAAGAGAGAAAAAGTAGGAGAAAATGAGAAATACACATACATGAAAAATGCAAGAAAGCACCAGAGCAATTTTTCTTATGGTTTTGGTTTTATGAAAAGCAAAAAGAAACTTTTTTTTTTTTTCCTTGCATCTGTCTTCCAGGAGAAGAAATAAATATGTCAAAATACTCCACTTTCTCAGGTTTCTGAATTAGTAAAAATTCTTTCTGGACGGTGAGGAAGGAGAAAATTAGGAAAGGAAAAGTAAGGAGGGAGTGACAGCCTAATTATCTAATACCTGAGAATTACATAACAGAAAACAAACAAACAAAAAAAGGCAGCAAAAATGGCCACACTGAATTAGTCCAGGAAGTTCTGCATTAAAGATATATCTGCAAATGAAGATTGTTTCTAGGCAGAGATATTTTTTGACAGAAGTGTATTTTGCAGCGGGAAAAAAGTATAAATTTCTGCTCCTTTGATCTGAAAGGAAAGGAATGACTTTTTTTTTTCCTCAGAAATCTTTTCTCTGTTGAGCTTTCTGAATCTTAAAACAACACCTTCTCTGTTTGATCTGATTATGAATACGCTGTGTATTTCTGGAGTGAGTTCCTCTCAGAGGGCCGTGGCAGAGAGCATAGCGTATGGACTGAAATATTTTGTAGACTGGGCTGCCATAAAGAAAAGGCCTGTGCAGGGTAACACAGATCTGCACAGAAGGGAGCCTGGAAAAAAACTTAACCAGAGTAACCAAGGAAAACTTCTGCTCTTACCACTGGCATCATGAGGTCTTTACTTTCCGCTAAACCCAGCAATGAGCTCAGTCTCTGAGGCCTCATTGAAAAAATCTGAGTGCAGTAACCACCTGATAGGCATTTTATCTGTCCGAGGATAAACTGCTTAATGGGTTCCACCGGGATTTGAAACCGGTTCCTTGAAGTCTCCTTGCCTCAAGCCTGCTGCTCAGGTTGCTAAACCACCTCCAGCAGTCTTGGGGAGATCCCTGCTTTCTCTGCTTACAGAGCAGTCTCACCTGAGCAAACAGCAAAAACAACCCGTAGTGTGTGAAGGGATGTCTTGTGTTCACTGGTGCAGCCTGTGGCCCAGGACTGGTGGACTGAAAGGACAAGTTTTGCAGCTCCAGCCCATCTTTTCTCCCTTGGCCCTGGCAAAAGTGATGGAGCATTTAGCTCCTTTCCAAACGCCAGTGGTATTTTTCCACTGTTGCTGCACTGCATGTAGTGTGCAGTGGCTCATTGACTGGAAAGCATCCAGAGGATGGGAGGACAAGCTTTCCCTCTCCCATCCTCCAGGAGCAGGAAATGGGAGAATGCCAAGGGCTTTGCAGAGTGGTGGTCTCTGACCTTTGGACTGGTGGGTGGTGTTGGTCTGCCTGAATCTGGGGAGTTGCTGAATAGCAATTCCTAGCTTTTCTGAAACCAGACCAGATTGCCCTCATCTTCTGACTGTTCCCCTCGCTTCCTCCCATTTCCCATGCTCAGGCAGCCTGTTCAGCTTGGAGACAGTGGTGCACAAGGGTAATCAAAGCCTGTGCTCCCTGGTCTGACACCTCCCCAGCTGAGAAGCTTTCCTCTGCAACGACAACAATAACAGAAGATCTCCTTTCTAGTTTGGTCAAGGGTGGAAGCTGAGCTCATGTTTGTATATCCTGGCTGTTGAGATGGAAAGTGTGAACTTTACAGAAAATTAAATCTGCAGAGAAGAAGAATGGTGGAGGGGGAGGGGGTCACTGGAGAAAGAGAGGCTTGCAGACGGAGATCCCATTATGTCCAGACCTCACAGTGTCTCCCCACTCATTCATGCCAAGCGCAATGTGGGCTGGATGTGAGGCAAAGTCTTCAGGCTTAGCCAAGGAGAGAGGCCCCAGCATGTGCTGCTGTGCTTAGCACTGGAGTCAGTATGGACCCTGGCCAGCTGCCAGTCACACTGGCATGGCTGTTATTAGATACCATTGTGTTAAGCTTAGCACTTTTTGCAGGCCAGATAAATTCCTTTTGTGTTTTCCCATGCTCCTGACACGTTTAGAAGAGTTTCAGCTTCAGAGAGAAAAGGCACAAGTAGTATAAACAAACTTTTAATGTCCAGTGGGCATGGAAAGGGAGAGAAAGTTGAGGCAAGATGAAATCACCCTTCCTTAACCCAGTGAAGGTTGAGGTTCATTAACTATTGAGCTTGGGTTGACATTTTATAAATAACTACACAGGAAAAGACATTCCCTGAGTTGCCTTTCATAGAGGGAACAATTAGATCACTTGAGCAAATTGCAAAAAGAGAAGTAGCTAATTAGAGCTAAGGGGAGCTGCAGAATGGCCATGCCAGTTGGCTTGTGTTGTCCTGTTGGTGACTGGAAAGTCAGTTTGGATAAATATCTTGTGCTTCGTTATTTTTCTTTCTTTAAATAATGTGACTTTATAGCCTAGGAAGAGCCAGAAATAGTGGGGGAAAAGAATAGTGTGTGTACTTTCCATCATTCTTCCATGAGGCAATCCTCACCTGTCCCAGCCCCAAGCCAGCCAGCAGGGTGAGATAACTTCCCAGGACGCTTTCAGCTTGCAAAGAAGAAATTACAGATCACATAATCTTGGACATTTTTGATGACCTTTCTTTTCTGTTGAAGACTGTGGTGAAGTAAACTAAGACAGATACCCTCAGGACCACACGACTGCTCATCCCTTGTGGTTACCCTCCTCTGCTCACCAAGGCAGCATCAGCAAACTCTCATAACTCCTCTTTTTAGCTCCTCCCAGAGACACTCGTCTGGTGGTATGTCCGTTGGAACTTCAGCTCTGCTTGAGGAAACCACTTTGTGGTTGTCTACTTTTCTGTTCTTGCTGGGGAAGGACAGCTTGCTTCTTCTTTCTTCTCTTTGCATAATGCATTACTCTTCTCTGCTACCATCCCCAAACCAACACATGGTTTAAGGAGGGACCTGTTACTCTGTGAGTCCCAACATCACTCAGTCAAATAAAGGGATTGGGCTGTAGCTGCAGGCATAGCAGGGCAAGAGTTTATAGAGGGGAGGAATCTGTATGGAGTCCCAAGAAGAGAACTGGAGGTCCGATGGCTAAATGTGGGGTTAAGGTCAACCCACCACAATATTAAATTCCTACATTAGGCAGAAATCCCTCTCCTCTAGATGTGCAAATGCAAGATGCTGGAATCATAGCAACCACACTAAAGATGTACCGCTGTCAATGTCAACGTGCATTAGAGGCTAAGAAAGGAGGCAAGTTGAGAAGGGTTTAGTATTAAGGGTTGGAGGGAAAAAAACCTTGGGAAACCATTCTCAGCAATTCCATTCAAAGCTCTTTTGTTAGTTCTCTTTATAGTCCTGAGCAAGTAAGTTTATGCTTTCAGGATCATTCCCCCCCTGCTTTGCAAATTATTCCATGAAGTCCTGTGAAGCTCCTTGAATAATTTTCACAGCTCAGGGTATGGCACATCTCACCATTTCCAAAGCAGTACTCTTCTAAAGCACTTCCCCATGAAATGCTCTGCCAAATACAAACAGTACAGATGGAAGATTTTCATGCCAAATATCTACCTAATGATGACTTTGGGGGGATAGTTCAACTGTTTCAGCTAAACTGGAACAACAGTTTCCAAGCATGAGATTAGAGGGATATTTCATTAAGAAAGTCTGAACTTTGAAGTAAGGCCTTGAAATTTGGCGTAGGGCTGGGTGCCTTTGTATATGGCATGTGTTTTTTCCTGTGTCCCTGTGAAAATTCTTCTAAGTCTGACAAAGATGTTGCCTTTAAATTAGCAAATCTGTGCTTCCTGAAGAGAAGCATGGGCAGCTTTTTCTCCTGAATACCCACTGTTTCCTGGGCATTGCCCTGGCCCCATAGCTCCAGTGTTGCAGATTGACTGGGACAGAGGTTTCCCCTTTTTCTTTCCCTCTGCCTCACTTTCTCCCCTCTCACCTGCTTCCAGCATCTTTTCTTGTGTCTCCAGTCAGAGGGTGCAGCAGGGACTAGGCAGCTGTTCAGCATCACAGTCAGTCTGTGACAGACAGTAGAGGTGGCCCTGGATGTGCCCGTGGGCTCAGCCCTGATGTGCAGAAAGAAGAGAGCAGGACACAGGCTGTAGAGTGAGGATACAGGCCCAGAGTTCAAACGAAAAACCTTGATCCAAGTCATCCCGCTCTGGTAGATGACCCCAAATTCTTCTCCTTTTCTTTTTTTTTTTTTTAATTCCTACCTTATTTCTTGTAACTTATGAAAACCATAATGTATAAAGGGTGTCTTTTTATATTTCTCTCTTTCTTTTTCTTCATGCTTCTCAGCTCTTGCACAGATGTTGTAAACATTCTGCACAAGAAAGCTCTTCTCATGGCTCACCCTGAATATCTTCTGATGTAGGGCCTTGGGGCTTTCTGGAAGCTGATGGATATAGGTGTCTCATGGAAAATGAATTTGCAAACACACATTAATATAAGCAGCTCCCAGTTTTGTGTCCTGGACTTACAGTCCTTGGGCATTTTTAATATTCATTTAAAAGCATGATTTTAGTAATATTATGGATTAGAGTTGTGGTTTTCTGGAGGGAATTTTAAGCCTCAGCTCTAGCTGCTTTCAAATGTACCTGGTGTTTAAATGCAACTGAACAACAGTGCACAGACGTAGGAGTTCATAGTTTCACTTGAATACTGTGTATTCAAGCTCAAGTATATTTGCAAACAAAAATAATCTTGTAATTTCCCTAAAGGTTAGAAAAACTCATAATCCTCATTAACAGACTCGTGGTTATGCCATTTCCAAGTTTAAGGCTGATTTCCTTGTTAATCTCTCCAGCACCGTAGAGAAGACATACTTCCCTTTCCTCCAAAAATAATACGGACATTAAAAACTTCCACTGTGAATCCCACTGAATATAGATATGTTTTGGTCCAGTGTCCTAGAAGACCATTATAGTAGAAATAATTTTACAGTTCTGTCTGTCATGTTGCTGCTTGCAGTCACTATAACTCTGTACCAGCTTTGAGACTATAATCCTCTTCAGGTGTTCCAAGAATACTGGGGAATTTGAGAGCCGTGGTTTATAAAAAAAATCTGGAAAAGGTTTCCCATTGTCTCAAAGTGAAATGTGGCTGACGATGAAATCTGATGGTAGATTGCAGAGGAAGCTGTGACCAGACTGCAGACAAGATGTACAGCTCACTGGAGAATGCTCTGAGCCACCAGGACGCAAGGCAGGAATGCTCCACCCATCCTGCATTATGCTGGGCAGTCTGGGAGGGACAATCAAAGGTGGTTCAATTTCTCCATTGGTCCTCAAAAGCTGGAATTTCATGCCTGAGTTTACAGGAATTAGAGGAGTTACAAATGTTTCTTTGAGCTGTTTCAGGCACCATAAAGTTTTACTTAGATCTGCTCAGACATGAGCATTCCCCTGTGAAAGAGCATGATGTCTGTGACATCACAATACAAATAATGGCTGACAACAAATGACATCAGAAACCTTTATCCATACCTTTGAAAAATAATTAGAAACAAGCACAGCAGTGAGAAATCATATTAGAACATGTAGAGATGGGAACTCAGTTCAATTTAAAATCAGGGTCTCTGCTAATTCACAAGTATTTGTACACAAGAATAATTTCTAGACACTCAAGTAAATGCTCACTGTGGTAAAAATTATTAAAATCTTTTATTCCTGGATTTGGAGCCATATTTTCTTGTTGTTTTTATACCATCTTTAAAACTTTCATGTCTTGATGTAGTCATGAAGCAGATCCAGTACCATATGGTTGAGGTCAGTGATTATCCACTATGAAGTTCAAGCAGATTGCAAATAATCTACTATGTGAAAGAAATAAGTTTCTCATTATTCTTCAAGGATAACTAAATGAGCAATAGCTATGTAGCAGCTTGTATCTAAATTACTGAACCACAGTTACTAATCCTGTAGCTGATGTTGTCATGTTAAAAGCTAAATTAAATTTTCCGAATTATTAAGGAAAAAAACCAAGTTCCATGGTTTGATATGCTTAGCAGTGGCTAATATAATTAAGACTGTAATGGATTTCAGTTACAGAAAATGACAGGAAATAAGGAAATACAATGAACACTGCACAAAGGACCATGCATATTTCAGTCTGGAGTCTCCCCAGAGATAAGTTACCAAGTCCAGGGAAGATCAACATGTCATGAAATTAGTTCCAAAGTGTTTTCTAGAGGCATTTGTGCCTCTGCCTTGAAATTGCTTTGCTATCCTTCCTAGTTATAAAAAGTTCAGGCAACCATTCAGAGATGGAAATACTCTTGTTAAATGTGCAAGCATAGGCTACTGAAAATGAAACAACAAAGCAAAGAGTTTTCAGGACATGTCAGAGACTTCAGCTACACCGGGGGGAAAAAATTAGTGGAAGCAGAAAGGTGTGCATTTTTCAGCCCGAGTCAAGCAAAACTAACATATCAAAGTGCACACTGCGATAGCCATTTTCTGATGGCAGAGGAAAAAATGCAAAAGGAACATCTACCATGTGCTAAACACTGCATATTCCAACAGAGCATCCACAACAATGAAGTTCGCAGCAGCACTACAGAGATGGTTGTTTCATAGGATCAGTGGCTGTTCTTGCTGTAACTCAAGATGAATGGAATTTCCAACCAATAAATAAGACCTACTTTTGTACTGGACACTGACTGGACACACATAGGTGATGCTTAAAATGTAGTGATTTTACCTCCACGGAAAAAGTATATATACAAACTAGATTTTTTGTTACAAATCTGAAGTCTTGAAAAGTATAATGGGTAAGAGCAGCTCCTATTGAATTAAAGATGGATTGAACCATCAGTCTTCTCACAAAGGTGTCTCCATTGGAGGAGTAAGCAAGAACCTAAGGAAGAGTTTGAGAATATCTTCAAGATGATAGGGAAGTTGTCAGCACAGTAAAAAATAGGTCTGCAAGTATACAACTGAATCCCTGCAGGATTCTCTGCAATGAGAAACTCTTTCTGCCTTAAAACAGAGACTTAGAAAAGTTCTTGGATAGGCTTATCTTGCTGAGAATTGTGTTTGGGCTGCCAGAATTTGTTGTGAAATTGTTAGTAATTCTGATGAACTTTGGTTCCTCAAAAGTTCTGAAAATGTAAAAAGGCAAGTTTTCCACTATCTGAAAAGAGAAAAATATTGAGGAATATAGGTGACGCCAAGTATTTTCTATGCTAGATGTCACAGCAGGATTCTGGCAAGCGCACATCAAAACACAAAGCACATGTTTGTGTACCTTCAACACACTCTTCAGGAGACACAAGTACTGCAGGCTGTGATGTCGCTTGTGTTTAGTATTCCAGGCATTTCACTAAGAGAATGAGGTGAATTTTGAATAGTATGGTGGGCAATTGGCCCTGCACATCACCTTGCCCTGCAGAGAAGCAGCAGAAGAGCACTATAAAGTCCTTGGGCATCTTAAGAGCTCATGTTGCTGAAGTAAAACTGAAAAATATTGCAAATACAATTTTTTTTTGTAGTGTAAAAAGGTCTGGGAAGAGTTATTAAAGGAGTAAAATGTGATGACAAGTATCAGGGTGGCCATAAAACCACCAGTTTTCCTGCCCCAAGAGACGAGGAAGCCACAGAGAGTTTCCTTGGACCAGTGTAGTGTGTAGGAAAGTTTGCAACTCCCTCATTTGCTTAAAGAAGCAACAGTAGCTCTCTGGCAGGCAGAGTGTGACAGATCAAAAATGCCTGCAATGAGAAGACTCAGAGAAAGTAAAGGGTGATGTGTTCATGCAGCTCTGAAAGGGGTGTAGGAAGTGACCAGTGAGACAGATTTAGAAGACACAGAGTGCAAACTTTCAACAGCCTACGGGGCTGAAGGAGTTAATGACAAAGGTTAAAATCCTGGGAGACTGGAACAGAAAGTGCAAAAGCAAGTTGTCCACAGATGCCTTTGAGGAGGGTGTCAGTGTGCCTTTCCTATACCAGTGTGGTCAGAGTTGGAAACTGGTGGCTTGTATGTCACACACACCAACAAAAACAGAGCGTCAGCATGTTCAAATAGAGAAGGCAGCTTTGGCCCCAGTCCACAGGCGTAAAATTTCACTTCTTTATTTATGGGAGGCCAGTGTTAGCTGAACTGACCATAAAACCTTCCTAACATTGCCAAGAGGGACCTGGTAACTCTCATGCTGTTCAATACATACATGCTTTTCTCTTTTAAGTACAAGAGTACAATTTGAAGACAAATCTGGGAAAGATTTAGTGGTTTCAGAGTCATTTCAGAACATTAAATAAAAGAACAATGGAGCAGAGCTCAGGACTAGATGGCACAGATGACATTTGAGTTAAAATAAAATAAAATAAAGCCTAAAGCATGGTAACTCTCACATGAAACATGGACTCTGCGCTACAGCTACTCTTCAAACTACTAGCTGAGAATGGTTAGAACAGCCCCTACCTCAGTTTGAGGGTAAGATCTCTTTACAAGGTGGAATTTTGTTTAAAGGTGTGAGGGTGTTGAGTCCTAATGTACTACAGGAAAAAGTCCGTGCTGTTAAAATGTATAAAAGAGCAGGGAAACATTTCTGCTGGCAAAAGAATAATTGTTCCATGGGGAAAAGTAAGCACATATTTATTTGTGCTATCTGCAAAAACACTATGTACTTGTTCTGCACTCCAATTCTAACCAATATAAGATACGCTTAGTTTATGCTATTGCAATTTAAGCACCTGTCAAATATAATTTTCTTTTACATGGTATTACTGATGCAGTGAGGTCTGATAAATTATACCAAACTGTGGTCACGAGTTCAAGCATTTGCAAGTGAGTTTGTGGGGTTGGACATGAACTACTAATTGCTATTATTCCAAATATAACAGATGGGTGGGAAATGGTGTAAAAATATCTAAAGAAGAATGCTTAGTCAGACTCTGATCCATATTTAACTCTGTTAAATTACAGATTGTCAGCATGGCTTGTCACGCTCTGAGGCTTTGCAGAGTAGAAAACTAAAGCCAAGAATGGTCCAAACAATTAGAAACTGACATCAGAGATATTAAAGACCTGACAAAGTGGAAATAAAAATCGAAAGAGAGAAGGGGAAGAAAAATAGGCTTCATGGTGTTGGAAACTGCCTCCACATCTTGAAAAATGATGCATTAATCCATGATGATATGAGGTCATCACCTGTGATGGGCCATGTGTATGGGAGGACAGCAGTCACCTTAACCAGTTCCCAAAGAGTCTGAGATGTTGAGCACCAGGCAACAGAAGCACCATCTGAGGTGCAGTAGGCCTCAGATGTGAAATCACTAGAAGAAAAGGGTTCTGTCTCCTGAGGTCAACATCACCGACCTCCTGGTTCAATTTGCAGAGTCAAGTATGAATGCAAGAGACTTTGTAGCCCTAACTAACCACTGCTAGTCAGCTTAGCTAACAGGGCAATGATAAAGTTTTTAATAATATATTCTGTTAATGGTGGGCTTTAGGTCTTGTTATCAGCTTATGACTTGAAAGGCAGGACATGGTGTTGAATGACACCAGGAAAAGCTCCACTTTCAAGACAGAGTCTCCAGGCTGTGCACTACAAAAAATACTGACTGTTGTTGTGTAAGTTCTTGGGAATGCACTCAGAATAGAGGTCTTGCATGTGGTTCCCAGGCTAGACAATGAATCAGGGACTTGGATGCAACCATGGGAGGGCACACAGCAGTGCACAAAGACTAGCCCGATTTTGTGGATAGCTGCTGGCACTGGCACTGCCACATGTGGGTGGTGCACATGCAGTTTCACCAAGCATTAAGGCCTGGTAGATCCCAAGAAAGTAGTCAGGAGGAAGCCTTTCATTGCAGGACAGCAGCCATTAGGTGACTTTGAAAGGGCCATCCAAGAGAAATATGACACCTCTAGGATGTGGCTAATTCTGTGGTTTGGTATGCTTTAGAAGCACCCAGTGGCACTTTCATCAGGAATCTCTGTGTTCTTGAGCTTTTCCAGGTGCTAAAATGACTTTTAAAGTCTGACACCTTCTGCCAGCTGCAGCCAGGATCCCTTCTGTGTTCTCAGTCTCTGTTTCATGGGGAGCTGCATTGCACCAAAGCTTGGCCTCTTGCTGGTTGGGTGCCTTGTGATTACTTTGCTTGAGGAAGTGCTGCCGACCATCATTCTGCTGGTGTCTTCTCACGCCTTGCAAGCAGGGTGTTCAGCAGCTGCAAAGACCACAAGAAAGGATCAGAGGGGCTGGACCAGGCACTTCAGAGGCAAATAGTGGATGGGAAGCACAGCAGAGTTTGACCATGAAAGCTGCGTAGAGAGGAGGTCAAAGTCTAGACATTTGGGAGCAAAGGTTCACTTAGAATAGAGAAGGGGCCCTTGTGGCCTCTAAAATTACCATAAATGTCTGTTTACAGGAAGTGGTTGAATGGAATAGATCAAGTTAGGGTACCCGTGGGCCTTTAAAACTTGGAGAAATCCTGTGTTTATGAGGTAGAGGGGAATTGGTCAGAGCTGGGAACATTGGAAAGTTGTTGGTGAATGGACTGCCTTCAGCCAACCACAGCTCTGGGAAAGCAGGCCTCAGTTGACACATCTCCACAGACGACAGCCCAGAGCAGTGTCCACACTGCAGAGCGCACACAGTCCATGGTCAGCTTAATCTGCTTTCAAAATAAGTGGGAAAACATCCCCACAGGGGAAACCTTCTAAATACTTGTGAGCCTCATTTGTGTTGCAGTGGGTGCTCCCTGAGCTGTTGAGCTTGTTCTCTTGAGAACATGAACAGCAGTGATCTAACACAAAAGGTCTTACCCAATCGTCTGACTTTTTGCTCTCTTCAGCCATCATAGGTCTAAATATGAGACTGGGGAAAAGAAGGGAGGGGGAGAGAAGAAAAGCAAAGCAGAAGAAAAATGGGGCTCCCAATTACTGGCATGCACATCTCCATATAGACTAAGCAGCAAGGGCTCACAGTTAGCAAACTGCTCATTAGAGCCAAGGCATTAAGTCATTTCTCCAGGGAAGAATAAAACTGAACTCGGAGTCCAGAATTCTGCCAGAAAATGTAGGGCAGGGGGAGGGGAGGAGAAGTGCTTCAGAGAAAGAGAGCAAAAAGGAAGCATAGGAGAAAAACCCCATCAGGTAGAGAAAATGAATGGATAGTGGATAAACCAGGAGAATGAAGGGGTTGAGGGGAAGACAAGGAAACAAAGGCAAGCAGAAATGAGAGCAAGTGAGCTGTGGGATAACTAAAGTGTTGTAACACTCAGTAATTTCTCAGGCTACGTTCTTTCTAGGCTTTGGTGTAAACAGTTAAACATGGAGCATTTTCTTCCCTGATGGAGAAAACAGCAAGTACTTTAGGAGTTTTTGGCTACAGAGTCTGTCAGCGCCCTGGACCTAGTCTCATCATTGACTGCTAGCTCAGGCCTCCAAAGCAACGTTTCAGTGCAGTATAACAATGAAGACATGCACAGCCCTGACTTGCCCTGGGACACATCACAGACTTGCCTTTCTGGTAACTGTCTCCCTGTGGGAGGCTCAGTGGTGCTCAGAGCAGCACTACAGCACCAGATTCCCTGCTCTGCTCAGGCTGTCCTTACACCTTCTGCAGTTTCTCTATCGAAAGCACAAAGGGTAAGTTAGTGGAGGTTCAGGCTCATGGTGTGTTGCCTTCCACTAGACCCTCCATCTGGCAGTCCCAGAGCATTCCTGAGAGGTGAAAGCACCTCACTGGCTGGCTCTCATGGTGAGTGCATTGCAGTTGGATCTCTATGGATAGGTGACACCAACACTGAGCTGTGCACTCCAAATTGGAACTGCTATTATCCAAACTCACCCTGCTATAATCAGCTGCAAGAAAAGCTTTTGACCTGGAGTGAATTTATGCTCCAAGTGGGACCTGCAAAGCCCATGTGGGTGGTGATGTTATCACAGTGATTGTGTCTGTGCCCCTTGGGGCATGCCCCCATGCATGGGTTAACAGGAAAGGGATTGTTTTGCAAAGCCAGCAGAATACAGAAGAGGCTATAAATCAGTACATGGATACAGAGGATTTTATTCTTAGGAGCCCGGCAAAGGGGAAATGTTCTCTCCGAAGGGGAATGGGTATTTGTGAAGGAAAAAATGTCATTTTAGGCTTTTCTAAGATCTCCACCCTTGGAGATTTTCAAAACACAGCTGGATGAGGCTTTGAGCAATCTGATCTACCTTTGCACCCATGATGTTGTTTATTGTCTACTCCAGAGAGCTGGCTAACCAACTCTTTGGGTCTTTTCATGAGGACAAATTCAGACTGTTATGGCTCAAGGCACTGGTAAAGGTTATTTTAACTAACCTGCCTGTTTAACATTGCATCAGTTTAGATCTGATTAATGTTATGCCAGCTGAGCTCTGTTGAAAGTTTGGTTGAAGGAAATGGAATTGTTAATGTGTTCAGCTGCTTCAGCTGTGTCCTAAAGATGTCTGTCCACTTAGCCAACCAGTGGCTGAGTCACCATCCCTGGTAGTATTTAAAAGATGTGTAAATGTGTCACTTATCGTTTAGTGGTGGACTTGGCAGTGTCATGTTTATGGTTGGACTCAGTGATCTTAAAGGTCTTTCTCAACCTGAATGATTTTATGATTGCATGCCTGACTGAATCTGTTACCTACAAGAAGTCAATGCAGTTGTAGTGTATTCTGAATGAGTGGCTATGAATGGGGAAATCAGAATTTCAATAACCACAATTACAAAATTTAAAAATAATTTGCTATAGATTTCAAGAGAAAGGCAAATTTTGCTCAACTTTTTATAAGTGCTGGCACAGTCTGGGGTCTGCGTTTGTATGAGGTTTGCACTTTATTCTTATGTTGAAGATGATTTGCATTTAATATGCATCTGGAAGTACAACACATTAAGCTGGTATGGGTGTTTTAAATTAATCCTCCTTGGAAAATAGTGGTAAACAATGGCAATACTAAAAAAGGAACTGCTACGAGAATTTCCTAACTTAAAAAAGTTATTAAAGTTGTATATGATTTTCCATCTTCTGATCAGCCAGTGCATGACTTTGCCTCAGGTTGTTGTCAAGCTAAGCAGCCTATAATTCCCTACCACATATCCTCTTCAAGCATTGGCACATCACTAATATTTTCCAGTCCATTGGAGCTTCTTTGTCCTTCCAAGATGCATTAAAAGTTATGATTGCATCCAACAATACTGTTGACCCTATAGTGGAGACCTGGTCCCGACTCCTGACTGTAATTCAGGAACTCTGAGGAGTTATTATTTGCCTGTGTACATTAAAATGTCTCTCAAGCCCCTGTAACCCCGACCAGAGGTACAAACCTTAAACACAGTGATCCCTGTTTTATGTAACCTTTGGATTCGCCCTTTCAGTTCATGTTGCAATCACCTTATGGGGTGTTCTCTTTTTTTTTTTTTTTTTTGTAATATGAGTTCATTACATGTAAGCAGGCTGAAGATGAGCAGCAAGACTCCCTGAAGTCTCCCATTTTCCAGAGGGAGCAGCTGCAATGCACAGCTCTTGAATTATCCTTACCCTTAAAATGTGGGATCAACAGGATTGTTTCTGGCTCTGGATACCAGAAGAGTCAAATGACTTGTGATCAGAAAAGGTTAAAACTTGCCACCTCATTTTAGTTCCAGGTTTAGGAGAGATTTGCAGGCAGACCTAGGGAGAAAGAAACTAGCACTAGTCTTACAGATTCATCTCCTGCAACAAGATAGAAAAAAAATGAAAAGAGCAGGGTAAAAGGAAAGGAGGTTTAAGAAATCCCAACTTCTGTATATTTTTCATTGGCACAAGCCACCCTTGCTTAGCATGGGCCAGGTTGCTGCTATGGGGACCCCGCTAGGAGCTCAGAGGCTCATGGCACGCATGAGGCAATGGAAAAGCAGCAGGCAGGGACTAGAAATGGCTGAACTTTATTTTTCCAAAGTGGAGATCTTTGGTGGGCTGCAGATTACATTGGAAATCAGAGCCTACACCCCAGGATCCTGCAGCTGTCCTTCTCCCCTCTAATTTTTCTCTGTCAGATTCACAGCTATAATTAACCACAAGGTCTTAGTGATACTATGTGAAAGTCTGTATGTGTGTGTTTGTGTGTGTGTGTGCACGCCTGGGCTTACTCACCCCAGTGGGCATAATCCTCTACTGAAGATTGACAGGTTCACATGGAGAGGAACTTTTTAACTAATTCACTTCTAAATGATCCTTTTGCTCTCTCTTCCCTTTACTGCCCTCTTCCCTCCAGGCTTCAAAGGGCATCCTGATACTGGGACCACATCTCCTCACTGAACCAGTGGCAATCTTCCCAGTACACATCCATGAACTCCCTTGTATTAGCCCTGGTAGAGATACCCAGCCAAGGTTCTTATTGATGTGCTTCTCTCTCTAACTGAGCCAGGTTCCTCAGAGTAGGTTCCTCAGCGTTTTCCTGGAATCAAACAGTGTTGGATTAGAGTGTGTTGGAGATGAAGGGTTCTGCCTCAGCAGTGACTTGCCAAGACCTTGAAGCAGGTAAAGGAAAAATGTCTAAAGGCCAAAGCACACTCCTCTTGCTCCTGTGAGGAGCTGCATCTGGGGCAACACACTAATCCTCCATATTCCTTTTCTCAGCAATTCCATTAAAGTCACTTGGTATTCAAGCTCTGAGAGGAAAAGGTAGAACATGATTTGGCACAGAAAATGAATATACACAGCGTTTTTTTTAAATAAAAGCCCAGAGTATTTCAAATTATAGTGGCCGCAAAAATAATAGGCATTTTGTGTCAGGAAGAGGCAGCTTAAACTGTGCTTGCATGGACCTGGCTTTGTTGAGGTTGATGTATGTACTATCAGGAAAACAGGAAATTCTAGGTCATTAAAGGACCATCTTCGTGATCCTAAAGGAAAATAAAAACTTTGGAAGAGTCTATAAGGAGAAGATCACTTGATCTCCCACTGCATGATGACACAGAACCACAGATTCCTACAATTCTAACAAGAAGTTCCTACAAACTGCAAACTGCTAAGCATTGCAGTCCTATTTCAACTGTGCAAAAATGAGACACAGTGTGTGACACAGCCGGAATTTTCATTGATTTTTATAGAACTACACCAAGCTACTGCTGCTGCTGTAGCATGGATTATTCTCAGCTGATTAATACTGGATCAGGAGTGACTGCTTGCATGGGTTGGTTGATTTAAATCCCACCATTGCCTACACCAGTGTAACATGCAATAGGCCCAGAGTCGGGTTCACCCTGGAACCTGCTGCTCAGTCGTTTATCTGTCTTTGCTGCTGCCATGACAGGTATAAAACAGGTAATAGACAGAGTTCAGGTCTAGAGACTCTGCTTTGTCAGGCTACAGATAAAGCTCCTGCCAATGGAAAGCCAAAGTGACTTAGAATAGCTTGGTGTGTCTGGCAAGACAAAAAAACACAGGAAATTTTTTTTTTTGGCTAAGGTTTAAATTTGAATGAAGCATATGCATGCCTAATCCATTCTAATCTATCTGGGTTCTTATATCCCATTAATCACCGACTTGTATTAGCACCTCGCACTGTCATCTCTGCCGCTGCAGAAAGCTGCTGAGACCACCGTCTCATCACAGGCATTCTGATGACTTGTCACGGGATTTTGTGGGAGCAACAAAACAGCTAAGAGGCCAAAATCACTTCCCATTGCAATGCTTTAGAGGACTGATACAGGCAAGAACTGCTGTCAGCTAATGGTCTCAAGCATGAGTGACAGACACTACAAAAGCATGCTGCATAACACTTATTTCTCAGAAGTCTGCACAAAAATGCATCACATAAAAACAGGGGTTTTTTTTCAAAGCAAGGCAACTTTCAATTGATTACTCCATTTTGTATTATAAAACTTGTTTAAAAGTGCATATTTTAAAACAGTTTTACCAAAACCCAAAAGCAGCCAAATAAATGAAAAACAAGTACTGAAATAATCTAGGACACAGAGGGAAAGGCTATGGATTATTTCATAATTAACTGTCTCCCCACAAATAGACTGGGAACACAACAGGGTTGAACCTCTTAAAAGAGCAGCTTTTATTAGCTCAAGTTATGATCTAGGTCATCTCAATTGTTTAACTGAATGCTTCAGGACATTTTCATAGGGTTAAAATTTTATAAAGTTTTATTTTAAAATTTTTTATTTTATTTTAAAATTTTATAAAATTTTATTCAAGCCAGGGCCCACCTAGTGGAGGAAGATTGCCCCCAATCTAAATTAACTCCTGCAGTTTCAGTTTATATTTTTCACCTCAGCTACTTGGGAAATTTAAGCTGTTATTATGAACTATTGCCCAGAGGTGAATACACTTCAGTGGTACATGAAGATCTTGTCTTTTTTTAGCTATGTTTATTTTCCACAAGCTCTAAGATAAGTTTCTTCGTGTTTTGTAATTGTGTATCTTTGTAGCACATACCTTTTACAAACTCTTTCCTTCTCTATTAGGGGTTCCACCCCACACACAGACACACAACTCTCCCAGGTCCGGTACTGGGAACATGAGATGGTTGGATCAGTCATTGCAGGTCAGAGACAAAAAGAGTTTACGGTCTGAGGTATGCTTGGACAAAGAATCCATTGAACAATTTCAGACAAGAACAAAATTAGTGGAAATCCCAGTCTGCCTGCAGACATTTAGAAATAGAAATACTTTTTTAATTAATTAGTTTGACTAGCTTCAATCACAAAAAGAGCATGAAGGCATAGATCTTTAAAAAGCAGAAAAGCACATAGCACATTAACTTAAAGTATGACTGAGCAGCTGACTAAATTTGTAATCTTGACATAGACATCCCCAAAAAATCAAATTAGGAACAAACAAACACAAGAACCACTTAAACCTTACAGGATATTGAAAGCTACTTTTCGTTAAATGTAGCATTGTGTTTTGAGTTGAAATGTTTAAACTGTATTCTTAGTATAGCTGTCTATCAGTTTAGAACATATGCTGTAGGAGTTATCTTGAGATTTAAATCCAGCAGTTACACTGCCTGTATTGAGCTGTATTCAGGAGGTAAATTAGAGCTTTCAGTGGGCAGGTCACAGGTGTGTCCCACACGTATGGTATCCAAATTCCAGGAAAAAGGTCACTTCAGGTGTGACTTTGAAAACTGCCTCCGTGAAGGACAGATGTAGCTGGCCATTTAGAAACAGTGAATGGTTAAAAACTGTTCCCTTGAATTTATTTCTGATATTGGTAGAGGGCTGAAACTGCCAGCCTGCTGATTGACGGGTTCACATGGGGCGACCTTCGCATTAGCAACGCGACTCTGGTTGCCAGGTAAACACAGGCAGATGGATCCAGCTCCGGTGATTTTCAGCACTGACGGATGGCAAAGGTATTTCTGATCCACATCACACCCTGCAGATCCCATGAAAATGACTTGGCACGGGGCAGAAAGTATTAGATTCGAGTGACAAATAACTACCTGACATCAGCTGAGGCTTCTTCAGAAAGGTTATGCTGCAAATAACCGGCTTTTACGTAACTTTGTTTTCATGAAGCAATAGAAAGTCACACACGTGTGGTTTCTTTACTTGACAAAATGTAATCCAGCTACTGTCTGCTAAAAACTGCTCCTTGGGAATATATACCCAAGTAATTATATGCCAGCACTGTATAGGGCTCAGGGTGGTCTTGCAGGGGTTTTCTTTGTAAGTTTAAGGCATACATGTTTTCACTTGTTGCTATAGTTGATGTTGTATATACTTTTTTAGTGGCAGTAATTAGCATTCAGACATTTACTCAGAGCTACTGAGGCTTCATGTCTTTGCTTTTCTAACATTTCAGTTCAAAAGTTATTGACTTTTATCCCTTCTTCTGTTTTCATGAGGCAGTTGCTTCAGCGGCAAACCCAGCACTTTGAGTAGGCATGTGCTCAATAAATACCCGTCTGAGCTTCAGACCTTTGTTTTCATGAAGTAGCTTGTTTGTATATAAAAATGACTGGGGCAGGCACGTGTTGAGAAGGCTCTAAATGCTTTATGTCTATCTTTAGCTGATAGGTGTCCCTTCCGCAGGATAACATCCTCAAAATGTGTAGTGTGTGAGTGCATGTGTCCCTGCCGTGAGTTAAAATAACTGTTTGCACCTTCTGTGCTGCATGTTTCCATTCCTGCCAGGATAATCTGGTGTGGTTGTATCTGATAGGACATCAATAACAAGCCTAGAACTTGGCAAATGTCATCTCCCCAAGATGGAGTGTCTCACTTCTCGGCCTGTGTTGTGCTGTAAAGCTTCTGTCACTATTTAAACCTTCCCCACTAGAGAAGGCAAAATTTCCAGGTGGCCCAAAGTTGCCCCCTTGCCTCTGTGGTGAAGTCATTCTCCTGGTTTTCAATGCAAAGGAACACAAATTAATAGAAGCATTGACCTCATTGTAAGTTTCTGGAACAGCTGCGGAAAAGAAGAATCAGCATAACATTGCCAATGAGCAAGGAAAACTTCTTCCATTTTCTGGAGGGGGTTATCTCTCTCCATAGGCTTTTAATCAGACTTACCCATTTATGCAGAACTCTGCACAAAGCAATAAGGTTCCCTGTAGTTCTGTCATCATGTTTTCAGGCTTTTTTCCTTATATTTTAATTACAATGAATTAATCTTTCACTTTTTCCCCTTCAGTTCTCCTACATCATTAGTTCTTCAGCTTTCATCTCTTTTATTCTCATCCTGTGCCCCTTCCTTCCTCCCG
>VZRZ01004810.1:550380-574296 GCA_013398175.1 Climacteris rufus | reverse complement strand
CCTCCCTCCCTCCCTTCCTTCCTTCCTTCCTTCCTTCCTTCCTTCCTTCCTTCCTTCCTTCCTTTTTTACCCCTTCCTTTCATCAAGACAGGCTAAAGAAAAGAGTTTCACTTTGAATGTCACTATATGAACGTATGAATGTGGGCTCATTCTCATCTTCCACAAAATCCGTACTTTGCTGCCAAGAGAGCAAGCTGCTTTTGCCCATTTGATCCTGGAGGCAGACAGTGCTGCAGAGATGCAGTAGCAGACTGCAATTCTCACAGTATGCCCTTTTCAGTGGTATTACAGAATTTCTAACAAATTAGAGCTGAGACCCTGAAACTAGCTCAGTTTTCTTTCAGAAAACCCTGCTGTTCTCTCACCCCCCAATGTCTCTGGTGTGTTTTCCCTTTTTTTCCTGTGGCATTCCTTTCACCAGAAAACTTTACTGCAATTGATTTTCAGCTCTTTCCCTCATGTCCACACACTTGTCTCCACCAGGCAGGGATCTGCGTGAATAATGCCAGAGGTAGTTCAGAAAATAAATGCCGAGTAGGGCTTTCTGCAGACAACAAGCATGTTGGACTGTAGCACACCAGGACCTCCCACACTGGCTTCCCACGGAGGTACAAGATGGGGAAAGAGCTTCAGCATGGAGCTCCACATGGATCCATGCTGGTGGGGAAGGGGTGGCTGTGCCACTTGTCCCCATGCAGAGGAGCACTTGGAGCAATGGTGTGCGATGCCAAGTGTTATGCAGAGATTCCAAGACGTGTCCTTTCCAGGAGCTCCCAAAACAGCCAGGCTGGATGGTGCCCTTTCTCCAGTTCAGTGCAGGATGTAGCTTGTTAATCATAGGCAGATGAAGTGTGAGGCAATTTTTTCCTAGTTTTATCTATATAATTGACAATATTTCCTTTAAAATGGCAAGCTGAAGATTGGGACATATTTATTAAGTCCTGTGAACTCGAACAATGAGCTCTTTAATACAGACCCAGGGTATTGTTGTGCTCCCAAGAATAAATCCTGATGTTTGGAAAGGGCGTATCAAACATTGATGGTGCTGTTTGAAGCTGGCTTTTGAGAGCGAATGATGGCAGCTACCCAGGGCTGTGTGTCAGGGGCACTCTGGTTTCACAAAGCTGTTTGTGCTCTGAAGCACTCAGCTGAGTTTTGTTTAGTGTCATTTAGTCAGAATAGTCAGAAAAGCAGTGTGATGCCGGAGGGTAGTCATAACCAAAACGATTCCAGCTGTCAACACAGTGGAGAGACTTTTAATTCTGTGGGCCCTAAGCTGCAGGCCAGAGCGAGTGGCTGACTCAGTGGTGCACATAGTTGCCCCTGTCTGGGGCTGAAGGAGGGTGTGGTGGCCCTGGAACTCTGTGCTCAGCGCCTCAGCAGCAAAGCCAGCACAGTCAGCATGGTCCATGCCAGCACTGCTTCAGGGAGTCGGAGCAGAGCAGGAGCAGAGCACAGTTATCCGTCAGGACTGAGCCCGGTGTTTCTTGTGCACCCTGGTGCTGCTCTCCTGATTGCAAGGCTCCATCCGGTGCCGTGTCACATTGCCACCATCCCTCAAACTCGGCTCTAATTTACTGTCACGTGCAATGCTCTTTCCCACGTGGTCAGACCAGTGTGCAGCATGTGTGGATTGCTGATCCCCTCTTTCCACAGTGCAAACCATGTGTGTGTGCATACGAGAGAGTGCCGCGCACTGTCTAGGGAGCCAGCCCAGGCAATTGTGTCTTTTACAGGTCTGTTCTGCTGCAGAGGGACTGCATCACTTCCAGATGACAGATGGCACAGAATCAGGCCCGTTATATAAATTAATTGTCCATATGGAATTGCACTCATAGATACTTACGGGTTCCTTCCAACTCAAGATATTCTATGATTCTCTACAGGGCTTAAAATATTGCAGATACCACATATTTAGCAACCGGTAGTGTAGGAACTACAACAGCAGAAAATCAGGATGTGGAGAAGGCACCATTAGTTAGACCAGAGTGGACTACAATGATCTGGTGCCACAAGCCAGAATGATTCAACAATTACATGTTACCATCAAAATCCCCCTGTTGTTAAACACTGAAGTGAAGCTCAGATGTATTAGTGTCTAGAGACACTCCACAAAACTGTTGTAAGATGTGAGTTTTTAGTCAATTTTGTCTGCAGCTTTTTCTTTCTGCTCAAAGGCAAGTGAAATAATTGCAGTTATGGAACATGGAAAAATCCCTGCCTGTCAAATTCAATATGGATATATATTCCTTGATTTTCCTTCCAGGAAATCTTCTAGGCAAATTCACAGCAGAAATGTGTTATAAATACTGTTTGTTGTTGTTAGAAATATTACTTCATACTGGAAGAAATGAGTGAATTTTGATAATTCAACTAATTTACATAAAATGCTTTGTTCTCTTTGCAATGAAAATAAGCTATTTATCTTCCTATTTACACCTGAGCAGTTTCGAGGCAATGAGCTGCCAGTAACCTCAAGCTGCAGTCCTGCTGAGTCAAGTAGCGTTTATTCACTTGGGGTATTTTAAACACCAACTGTAGGTTTATTCTGCCTTGCTTGGGCAAAGCATTTGCCTGTGCTTTAGTAAGAACAATTCAAACCATATTTCTGAGCAAAGCCTGCCCTTTTTCTTTTCCCTTATTCTATCCATTGTTATTACATAAGCCTTTTTTTGAGCTAGTGAGTAAATTAAGGGCCTGGAACCATCAGCCAGAAACTGGTGTGGAAGCTGGGCTTTCATGTACTGAAAATGGTCTTGTGTGATAAGGTCAATGTTGCATTCCAGACTTCCTTGCACTTACAGTTTCTGATTTCTTCAAGAAGTAAATGAGAACCACATAACACTGAGAACTGTCTCATCATGTGGAGGAAGAGGTTTGCTGGTTTTGGCAGAAGGCTTTGGATGGTATAAATTTTGAATGTGAGCAAGTATGATGCATTTTATCTGTTTTGTCACAATGGGTGGGAAGTAGCTGACCAGATGTGGACATCTTCCTCTGAGTTAGGTGTCTGGATGCACAGCCTCCTTTATACAGTGCTAGTTACTTCTTTGTAATGTAGGCATCTAAATCAGATCAGATCCTAAAAGTATTTATTTCTCTTTGTGCCTTTAAAGAGGACCCAGAGCAACACACTGAGTCATAAAATGCTTCCTTGCAGACACCTGAAATTAGACATGATGAATAACACCCTAACAATTTGATCCAACTGCTTTTGAGCTTAGCCCCAGGTGACATCACTGGGTATTTTATTGATCTTTAAAGGCATTTGATGTGGAAGGCAGGGCAGAGGCTGTCACTCAGACAAATGCAGGTAAAGGGATATTGCTGAACTTGACTGATGCCAGGTTAGCAGTGCTGTGCACATCTGTGACAGCTGACACAATTAAATTATCTTCCCTAAGTAGGCAGATGAAGGCTGAGACCTAAGTCAGGACCATACTGGGAATAACATTGGTGCTGCTGGAGATGGAGCAAAAACACAAACTATTTTTATCACCCTGTCAGATTTATTCAGTGAGCTTCCTTAAAACCACAGTCTCCTTTCAACAACTCAACTTTCCAGCTGGGAGTTACAAATGCTCAAGCCTTTGTGTCTCTCAGGGATTCTCTTGTGCTGTATTTGACCTTTTCTTCACTCTCCTCCCCAAAACCCATAGCAATGACAGTAGTGGCTATGCATATGATATGTTTTAATTCCATTTGCAACCACTTCATGGTACGGTTAGCACTAATCATGGCCTGTGCTTGCCACAACAGCATGGGTACTCACAAGTCCAAGTGGCAGCTGGACACCAATCTGCATGAGCTTGGGCTGTGTCTCCAAACACAGTTAATACTTGTCTGATAGCAGAAGAAGCCGACAGCGGTTTGCTTCTGTTTTCCATAAGTGAATCTCTTCACTGTCCTTCTGTGGGGTCCAATTAAACTGATTGATCCACCTCTTCTAGCCTGTCTTCTCCCCATCACTATGTTGCAGGAAATCCCTGAAATCAGTGTGCCTGGCAATAGTCTTCTGAAGGACCAGCTAAGCAAGCAGAAATGCCTCCTTAGCCAGTGTTATCAAATCACCTGCTGTAGCCCTTCATTCTTCTGCACAAGATAAGCTGGCCCTTTGGTTTGGCAAGCTTGTTAGCAGGAGGAGAAATGGAGTGTCTAAGGCATGTCACTCCTGTATGTCTTTAAAAGTTTTTATGGCTGTGATGATGAGCACTGGTATTCACTCCTGTTCATCCCACCACTGAGCCTGAACTGGAAGTGAAAATGAAGACAGAGAAGATAGCAGCTGCAGTGGCAGTTCAATTTCACAAATGGAGATGGCCATGAAACTTGGGAGAGGCTGAGAATCTCTAGGAGGCAGCATTTGCACAGTACTATAAGGAGGGAAAGAGGAGATGTGCACACACTTCCTTATGCCTATTTCAATATGCCCTGAACTCTGATAACTTCCTTCTCCCTCCAGAGTGTAGAGCATGAAAGCACATGGAATAAAATTTCCACTGTTCAAATTCTCCAGGAGGAACAACTTTGCAGGCTGTAAAATATTGCTCTGGCAAAAATTTCTAATAAAGCTGAATATTTTTAAAAGCTAAAGTAAAATCTGTCTTTAGCATCCTCCCCATCTCAGAAATAGACTTAAATAAATGATTCTCATCACACAAGAAAACTCTCTTGCTCATTGGAATTTCTGGGTTCTTCAGCACCCTTCCTTGTTCAGTGAATATCTGACAATGAATGGCAGCTATTGAAACACAACATTGTTTGCTGGCCTAGTGGGGACTTTGACATACAGAAAGGGGACAGAGGTACATGGCTCAGAGCTGTGCTTCTTGTGACAGTACAGGACACTGACATGTATATTTCACTTATATTCAAAAATTCTTGTGGGTTCCCTTTCCCTGAGCATGGCTGGGTTTTCCTTCATTTATCAAGCTGTAGTGGAAACATGGGAACTGTTATGCTGAACAGTGTTTGGATCTACCAAAGTTCCAGCGAAGGGGACACCCAATGGAGAGGTGTCATTAAAGACGCTTAACCCAGAGCTCTCGAGGTAGCTACAGCATCCTATATGCAAGTGAAATCCCTACCGGGATGAGCTGCAACCGTTTTACAACTCTCCCAAAGTACGGAGTTCTTGCTACCGCAGATGACCTATTTCTGCTGGCTCCTCTGAAACTGAGAGTTACCCCAGGTGTGGTGTTAAGGAGTCAGCGAGAATGAAAGGCAACAAAGGGTTCTTTTCCGGGATAATTGCCTTTTTATTGTAAATCCAGTGTTGCGTTGTGAGGGTCTAGGGAGGCAGTCTGGAGACACCCAGGTGGCTGGATTAACCCAGGAGAAAAACAGAGTGAGGAAGCACTGCAGGGATCTTTTAAAGGGAGGTGGGACCAAGGGACATCCAATGGGAAGATGCATGGTTCAAAGTGACCAGTGGAGACCAGAAGAAGGGAGACCTTTCCAGGACATGACCATATAGAGTCTTCCAGGGCATTACCTTATATGGAACCTGAGGTTGGGAATACAGGTGACACAAGGGAAATATGGGGTTTCACCACATCTCAAGCAGAGAGTTCAGACATTGGAGGAAGAAGGTTCTGAGGACATTGTCCTGGGTCTCTTCCCATCAACTCTGAAGTTCCACAGCAGGGGCTTCTGCCAAGTACGCTGCTACATGTCATACAGGACAGCTTTTCATTGGGTTTACTGAGTTGGAATCCCAGCCCAGAACAACTGTCTGTGGGGATCTGTACAAGGTGGAGATGAGACTGAGCCTCCTGAACGTAACAGCAAATCTCTTGCTTGTCTTAGACACTGGCTAGCTGCACCTGGGACATTTGCTCAACTCTTTTTATGGCTGACGATTTTCACACAGCAACACCAGGGGCTCCGAAGTCTTACCCTGGCAGACCCTCAAATGCTTGGATGTCACAGGCTGTTTTTCTGTGATTTTATAACACTGCATCCCCTTGTGCAGGGACGTAGAGCTAAGGCATCACTGAGAGAAGCCTGGACGCATCCTTGGTATCCATCAGGACTGCAAACAGTGCTGGAAGCCTTATGTCAGAAGAGATCACAAGTCTTGACTGGATGCTCACAAAACTCACTGAATCCTTCACACCTCCTCAAAGCCTTTTCTCTTGTTCAACTGGCATTTTTATAAGGTTCCCTGCTATTTAATCTCAGATGACCATGTTGCAGTTTAAATCACTCATCACCAATCTGTTGTGGCCTTCCAGATCCATTACTTCCGTCCCAGCTTAGGCCGTTCTTGAAAATTATTGCCACCTCCTATAAATATGGCTGTGAGGCTGCAAAGTGTCAGTTCTCCTTAGAAAGATGATTTATTTAAATAAGTAGAGAAAGAAGATTTGGGCTATTTTTAGGCTTCTTTCTATGATGCTATACAAAGATTTTCTCACCATGTTTCCCTGTTCAGCTATGCTGTCTCTGACTTTTCACCCCGGGGAAGAGGCATCCACAACAAAGATCCCATGTGGCTCTCAGCAAGTGTCTTTCACTGTTCAGTCTTGTTATTACTGATTTGTTCTTTATCTTGTGTTCTGCGGTAAAAACAAGCTACCTCCCACAAGACTGAGGTCACCTCAGATAAGTGCAGTATCCAAATGACACTGACGGCAAAGACTTTGCAGCATGTTTTTTATTCACTTCAGCTGAAGCACCATTGAAAAGTGCAGCTACCAGATGAGACTGGTCCAAAGTGAAAGCTGAAAATGTTATCTGGAATAAGGAAGGCTATTGGAATAGAACAGCTTCTTATCAGGAAACTGCAATTTTTCACAGGGCCAGAGCTACTTTCAATGAAAAAATCTTTATCTGAAAGAAGAAGGGTCCTTTTCACTCTAGAATAGGCTGGCCTGACCTAGAATAGCCAAGAGCTTGGCAGCTAAGGTATTAATGTTTATAGGAGAAGAGTTGGGCTCATGTGTCTGAGCTAGACTTTTGACTTAGTTTTGAGCCCCTCACATGCTGGGTGAATTATTCTAGCATGTTATTACCAGTGATTTAATCTACAATATCTGTCCTTTCACTGGCAGGTTTAAAAGGTTTTAGGCATAGCTTAGTGCAAAAAGCACAACATTGGTTAAAAGCAAAAAATATGGACAAGTTGGAAAAGCTATCTGTGTCCCAAATGCTCCTATTATTGCCATTTTCCAGGACAGAGGTGAAGTTCAAAAAGGTTAAATGACTTCCCCTATATTACTCAAGGAGTCGGCAGCAAACTGATCCTGGGATACCTCATAGTTGGCATCCTTTTCCAGACATCAAAACTATTTACTTCTTCATTTTAGTTTAGATCCTGGAAATCACATGCCTGAGCTTTGTCCTTCCTAGAAGTCAGCAAGCATTTTGCATGGACTGAATAAAGCTAAGTCACAGGAAACTGTGGGTCTCCTTATTCCCTGTCAAGGCTCTCACCTTCCCATGGAGCCAAGGCATCGTACTTCAGTACAAGAGGTTATGGACAAGAAGTTCCTGTAGGCTCCTTTCAGAACTCTAAAAATAAGACTTCTCATAATATATATCAGTACTAATTAAGTTTTTGCTATTCCTCCCACAGAGGGTTATCAACATAGTTTACAAAGTGTCATCTTTTAGCAACTGCTCAAGAGTTGGCTGTTTCCCATCTCATCCCCCCTGACACATTTACATGTTCTCTTTATACTAACACACAGATTAAAAAAACCCTCCCTGTTGTGTCTTGAATATTTTCAACCAAAGAGAAAAAAAAAATCCCTTGCCAAGTTGTTCAGTAGCTGGAAATGACTTGTCACGTCCACAGACCAGAAATTCTTTTTATTTTTAAATGACTAACCATGCTATGATTAATGGCTCACATAAATAGGCTCAAAATAAGTCTGGCACAAATAAAGGGAAAGAGAAGGGTAAATGGGATAAGGACTGGATGGGTCTGCAGCAGAACATCGGTGGCGTGAATGGCATAGCGGGCACAGAGGAAGGAAAAAATGTTTCATGCTATTTGTAGCTCAGAATTGCAGCTGCAGATGGCGAGGCTGTCATGTAGCAAGGGCTCAGGACATGGAGAAAAGGCAACCTGCACTGCACAGACTTGTCTGTCTCTGAAAGTTGCTGTCTCTCTGAAAGGTACACAGGGCCTCATTGCCCCAATAGTAGGGCAATACACAAAAGCTGACAGTAGCCTTGACTGGAGCTATATCCATATCTCCTGCTGTGTTTTTGCCCAGGGTTTTACTACACAATGTATTTTGCTATCCCTCTTCCATGGGCAGTATTTTCCAGCTTCTTTTGTCAGCTGTTATTCTGTTTATATTCAGCTCATATTGTACAGTGATAATTTTGAGTGGAAAGGCCAGACACGCAGTCTTAGCAAACAGGGGCAAGCATTTCCCTTCAGTGGGCTGTGGGGAGCACAAACTCACAGCTGGTGCAGTCTGTGAGGGAGACAAAGCTGATGGTGTGGTGAAGGATGGGGAGGAGGGGACACTCATTCAGACTATTGATTCAGTCTTGATCACCTGCTAAAACAGAACCATTCGAGCAAAACTCGTCTTGAATAAACACAAATGCCAGGACATGCATCTAGCGGGACAGAATGGAAAGCTCTCTCCAGCGTGGAGAGGCAGGCACACATCCTGGAAAGCAGAGACTCTGGAAAGGTCGTGAGGATGGATAACTCCAGGCAGATGGCTGAGGCAGAGAAGCAAGTCAGACGCTACAGCTCAGTGAAGAGCATGAGGAATGGAAAATGAGCAGTGCAGTTTTTTTATCAAGCAGCAGCTCACAGTCACAAGCTGTTACGACACAGTCATGTGCCCTCACAGTCAGGCGGGATCAGAGAGCAGAGGGGAGCATTGGGCATGGCTGTCGCTTTGTGAGTCTGCACAGTCCTGTAGCACCCTTGCTGCTGCAACCCCTCTGCCTCAGCTGCATCCCAAAAATATCCCCTCCTACAGGACTCCTCGCTGCTGCTGGGAGCAGGATGCAGCTGGCAGAGCTGACGTGGCTGTGGGCTCTCCGGAGTCACGGGCCAGGTTAGCACTGTGTCTCTTACAGAAACCCCGTTGCAGCTGTGAGTGACAAAGGGTGTCACTGTGAGAACAGCTATCAGCAATTTTTAATGTTGCTTTGCCATTATTCTGTGTCTGAAACAGCCTACATTGACTCATGGTTTCTGAAATAAGAATAGCAAGAGTGTAATTTCATACTTTTTTGCCATGGTGAAACCTCATTAAAAACTATGAGGTGTTTGGACTTGATGCTGTTCGCACCTTTCCACCTCTGATGGCACATATTCCTGGGGATAGGACTCTTCTTTGGGGACTAAACAGAATTTTGGTCTCTGGGAAACAGAAATCCTTTTGAAAAAACTGTGAAATAATTTTTCTGAGGGCCCAAAATAAGCGAAATCTTTCCCAGTGAACACTGGTGATATAGGAGGTGTACACAGGCCTTGGCCAAACATTAGATTTCTATCAAAATGCAATAGCAGAGCTCTGTCTCAGGGAAGCAGATTCCCTTTTTAAAATGTAAAGCCAGAAAACTATGTGGACATAATGAGATGTTTCCCAATTGCCAGACTATTACAGGATTGTCATGAAGCAATAGAAGGCCTGTCAGTTCTGTCAATACATCAAGGCTGAGATAAAATGTGTCACCTTTTCCTCTCAGCTCTTTCTCCCAAGAAACTAAAAAAAAAAGCTGCTGGTGAGCTGAGCTTGCAACATATAGTCATCCATATAGTCATTAGAAATAAATGCTCTATGACTTCCTCTGTCCAACTTGCTATTGGATATTATAAAACAAACTGTAATTTAAATATCAGCAACTGTGTATTAAGCATGTTAAGCTATATTTAACAATCCTGCCTTAGATATCTTTGTGCTAATCTATTTGTCTGTATATTTTTATAAATATATGGATACGGAGTATGTATTATAGGGGGTCAGATATTTCCCATGAATATCTTTTTCTGAATGGAAATTTAGTCTTTAAGAGCTCTGAATTTCCCTATGGCACTTTTGCTGGAGATTTTTACTCCCCACTGGGAAAAATAAAATGCTTTGTTTTGAATTAGCTCAACCTAAATTGAAATACTTTTGTTTGTCAAACTGAATTAAAACATTTCATGAAGGGGCAGTTCAGCTTTAATTTATGTCCACAAGAGTTACTATGTGCCTTGTGGACATTTTAATTTATAGCCATCATACTCCCATAATGCATCATAATCATCTCTCTCATTAAATTTTTGCAATGTACTCTGAGAGTCAGATGACCACAAAACATCACAGGACGCTGGCTGGGAACTTCATCGATGGAGAAACATGATGTATCACCCTCATGAGGCACCACAGCAGTTCCAAGAGACCCACAGTTAATATCAAACCAGGCTGAAGCTAAACTTTTTCTGAGAAAGGACATATTTGCTTTCAGTAAAAACATTACTGTTTCAACATTTCTTCCAGATGTGCATCCAAAATAAATGTTGATATCAGAACTTTCTATAGAACAAAACATATAAATTTTGACAACTCCGCTGTCTAATAAATGAGTTCTACCTTCAAGGCTTTAAGAGCTTTTCCCTCTCTGTTACACAGGAGCATGCACTGTAGTTTTTGATGTAGCAAAGCATCCCTGACCTGCCATCTAGGTAGAATTATTTGCCGTGACTTGGATAAGGAGCACGAGGGGAATCTGTTGAATTTCAATAAAAGCTTGAAACTTCCACATCTCCCCATAAGCATGAGAAATGGTAGATCAGAGGAATCAGAGCACAGGAACAGATTGTAAAAGATGTTTCTAACTCTAAAAAATAATTATATAGCATGAATGTTAAGAGGTTAATTTCAAAATATTAGGAAATTCAGTGTCACAATTGCCTTGGTGAGTCTATGACTGTTAGTTGCATTCTGGTTAAGTCTTTAATTACATCAGCATACAACACAGGACATAAAACTTGGAAAATATTTACATTACAGCTCTGGACTGAATCTATCCAGGCATAGAAAGGTGACATATCTTGGGGTGATGCTGAAAGAAGGCAGAGACTGTTATGGAGACGGAGCTCAGGTGATGAAGGAGCATACAGTTTGTTATGAGCTGAGTGGACCCAGCACAAAAGGACTTTGACTCTAGTTGACATTGCATGGAACTACAAGCAGCTAGTATGCAATTACCTAGGTTGGCCTTCAGACAGGACACCATAGCTCAGATCTTCTCTTTTATTAAAAATTATAAGGCTGGTTTAGAATAAGATTTTCAGAATGGCTTCTGCAAAGACTGGTGCTCCAAGAGAGAAAAGGCAAGAGCAGTCATCACTGCCAGTACCACTTACCAAATAAAAAGTATGGACAGAGTTTGCAGACGCCATATTGAATCACAGTGAAAAACCAGAACAGTGATTTTACCTGGGTTTAGGATTAGAGGACTTTCCACATCCACGGTTTTCATTTTTCATTAGGCTGTCAAGGGACAGGATGGTTGTGTCACTGAAATATGGAGATCCAGGCTTTAGACAACACCAGGTGTAGGATTATGCACAACACCTGACTGCCCTTTCCAGAGCAAAGTGTTGACATCCCAGTCTGAAAATACCTTGTGTCTGGTTCTCTCTGTCCTGAGGGAACTATCCTAGTTATGGAGAAGTTAGCTACATGTAACTGATAATTGTGTCATATCAAATGCCCCTTTAAGGTCTCCCTGAGGACTGCTGAGAGGGAGCAACCCTACGTTTAGAAGACCTCATAGGAGATTTGTTTTGCCAGCAGAAGTGATGAGGTTTGCTGTATCAAAATTAGTGTGAGCTCTGGGTGCTGCCCTCAGCTGGCCCAGAGACAGAGACCTATCCATGCTGCTCATGACCTTCACATAAAATACCAGCTGTCTCTCTAACTCCTCAATGTCATGAGAACATGAGATTTGAGTCAGTTGAAGTCAATTTGGTGCCATTCCTACTTTCTCTGCTGATGCATGCAGAGCACCCCAGATGTGCATGCCACATAGATCCTCTCATTCAATCCTTTGTCTTCCATCTCAAAGCCTTGGCTGTTCTGTACCTGTGTTTACTTAAAAGACTGTTCTGGCATTGGCATTGATGCCCAAAGCACGCCAATGAAGAATGTTGGAAAACTACCCTGTACACACCCCCAAAACAGAGTCACTGAAGAAGAGGATCATACAGCATGTTAGCACAGAACACCAGTTCTTTCCTCTTTGTACCACACCATGCTAAAGCAAATAGGGAAAATCACCAGTACTGAAATCAGAAATGAGTACAGGGAAAATTCCCTTCTCCTTCTCAACTTGCTACCAGCCTGTAGCAGTCACAGAATGAAATAGGTCTGGATTTTCCATTTTAATAGTTGCTTTGTGTTTTATAGTCTTGGATATGTCAAAAGAAGGACATCCTCTAGAGAAATCCTTTTTTATATGCCACAGTTTGTTTGTGTACTCACACCAACTGGCTCCATGTGTTGCTGTGTTTGGCATCTTCCCGGAGGAGGAGGAGGAATCCCCCTCCAGTCCTCTCCCAGGAGGTGATGCCCATTCCTGAGAAAGACAGGAATTAGCTGAGCCAGCAGAGCAAGTGCACAACGTGGTGGGGGAGAGTGGAGAGTCCTGCATGGCTTCAGCAGAGTCCTGTTACACACAGCACTGACAACTGCAGGAAGAAAGAAAGGAATAGGCCTGGAGAGCACAAGAGGGGCTGGAGCACACAGAGGAGTTTTGTGGCTGGTGAACATCACCTTTGTGGTTCAAAGAGTTGGTTTAAATTAAAGGAAGGTAGTTATTATTTTTAGATTGATTGGCATGCAGAATTGGTGCCCTAGGCTAATGAAGAGTGTCTTAGTACAGGAAAAAAGAAAGGAAAGTTGAAGAACAATGAGAAAATGAAGTTGGTCATGCTGGTAATGCAGGGATAATATATTGATATCATGTATAGTTTAAGTAGATGAACACAAAGGCAGTAGTACGTATAGAAGATACACATACTGGATCATATACAAAATATGGAAGATTTCAGTTTGCCAGGTTGTTCTGATGGATCTAAGAAATCCAGTGCAGATTAACTTGCTCAGTATTTGTGCTTGCTAATGCCAAATGCCCACATGCTGTCCACTGACTGTTAGCAAAATGTAGATAAAAATAAAGCATAGAAATTAAAATAAAACTACCTTTGGTTAGCAAAATATGAGACATACTGTTGTGCTGCTAAAGTTATGTCTCTCAGGTTGTGGAATTTTCTTGGAGAATGTTTGGACTTGTAGCTGTGATTTTGCACAAAACCGACCATCATGAGAAGAATCTTGGTCAAAGTGGTCATAACCAGGCACCATAATGTGAAGACATCCAAAAACTAAAAACAGTATCTTCCTCTGAAAGAAAGCCAAGAGCCTGTGCAGTTCCTAGAGAGCAAAACTTGGAAAGTAGCCCCAAAAAAAGATCTATTGCATTAGTGTGGTATACTGGTAGAGGAGCACAATCCAATGGTAGCTTAGTCAAACAGTAACTATGAAAGTTTAAATATCTTAAAATTAAATTGAAGGGTTTTTTGAAGTGAATCAGGGAGCTTTCTGAATACCGGGTTTAAATTCTCAAGTTTTGAAGAACTGGAAGGATTCCAATGAAATATTAAGAAGCTTGTCTGCTGACATTTTAAAAAGATAAATGGCATAACAGGGAAATTATGGGTCATTTAGGGCAATATTGATGCTGGGAAAAAGTAGCAATGGGACACAGTAAAAAAACAGTTAAGGTACAGGAATTCAATAAGTATTAGTCAGTGAGGTTTCATGGAAAAGGGGTTATGCTAAAATAAATTCACAATTCATTGAAAAGATTGTGTTCCTGTCTGAAAGCAAATTCTGTTAAGGTAGTGTTCAATTCTTTCCAAAGGTGACTTTGAAAGATTTTGCATTCTGATTAAACTAGGACCCTGCCAAATCACTATTGTATATGTTAAACAAATTAGAAATCAGTGAAGTGACTGAAAACTGTATTTACTAATGGGGAATTTTCAGTAAAGGTGTGTGTGTTTCTGTTGTGGTCCCATAGAGGTCTGGGTTTGGTCTAGCACTTGTGAGTACTCTTACTGATAATCTGAAAGCAAATATAAAAACTATTTCTAATTAAGTTAGCTGATTGCACAAGGTTTATGACATAGTAAATGAGGATGGGAACTTCTGATGGACTCAAAGAAAACTTGGTAAATTGTTAGGCTGAAAAAAGTTGAACATACACATACATAAGTATATCCAAATACATATAGGGCAACCAAAAAATGTGTATATGATGACACAGTTTGGGGTAGTGCCACTGTGAGTCCCAAGAAGAATGTCCATGGTGGGGGCTGGGAAGTGCTCTCAGAGCAGCTGTAGAGGGACTGTTCAGGGAGTGTTTTAGAATTACACCTCTGGGGAAACTGCTAAGCTGGGAGAGTTCCTGTGTTGTACAAGGTCATGCAGAAATCTCATGTCCCTGAAATCAGCTGTTAAATTTGTCTACTGAGAGCCTCCTGGTAGGCAGACAAGAGCTCTGTCCAGGTTAGCTGGGGAGGAAGCTGTGAGAAGGCCTTCTTTGAGGGAGCATGTGCAGTGTGATAACGTCACCAGAAAATTTATACCTTCTTTAGAAGAAAAGTGACTTTTGGATGCAGCTCATGGTTTTAGGGGAAAAGCCTGGAAATTCTGGAGGAAGGACAGGGCAGCATGAGTTGAGCAGAGATATTGGCCAACTTGAAAGGCTGGAAACACTTCATTTGTGCCTCATAGAGCATCAGCATGGAAAATATCTCTGTCAGACCTGTAAGAGATATGTCCTCTGCAAAGCTGTGAAGTAGGGAGGTGAAAATTAAATTCTGTCAGCCATAACCCACCTTGCTCATCCTGGTGACAGCCACTAATAGGCCAAAAAGGAGCAGGCAGGAAGGCTATGTGGAGAGACTTCTGAGCAATTGTTTTCTTTTGTGTGAAGATGTCTCCTCACCTAATGTAGAGTAGTTAAAGGCCCTTGGACCTGGTGTTAGATTTGTGTCCCAGCAGGCATCAGATTTATGAAACAGAAAGGTTCTGTGCTGGCTAAGGCAAGGTGATTCAGTTTCTGATGGCAGCCTGTGTTGTTATGAGCTCTTAGGAAGAAAAATATTATCTTTGGCTGATAGCTTTAGATGAAGGGCCAGATTTTGAAAGCGACCTTGACCTGCCCTTGAAGCTTGCACCTGCTGTTCTGCAAGCACAGAGTTGCTGGGGGAGGCTGGAGATTTACTCTCTTCCATTTCTGTAATTTGATTTTGCAGGCAGAGATACAGCCAGGCCCTTAATGCAAGCCAGTAAAAACTCCACACACTCATAGACTATGCTGCTTGTCTGCACACGAGCTTAATGTGTTTGAATTTTATGACATGTGGGCTTGTGATTTCAAAATAGTTCATGCCCATACTTGCACATGGCTCAAGTGGGCAAGTGAAAATTCACAAGCTATTTTTGAAATGTCTTCCAATGCCTGTGTTTCAGTCTGTCTAATGAACGATATGAAAATTTGCTGGTAAATCCAAATCTGATGGGATGCTTCGAGTTGCATACTGCTAGACTGCTCTGTGACCACACAGGTGGAACTGTCCATGTGAAAAACAAGTCTGGTTAACTTTGGGGAAGGGTTTGTGTCAGATGACAAGAATGGTTGTAAGCATGACAGACCTCCAGATAAGTGAAGAAACCAAATCTTTTCAGTGTAGAAAGGAGAGATGGAGTAGGTGAAATGATAACAAGAGCAAAGGGCATCCTTGAATTTCAACATCAGGCTCAGATTAGAAGAAAAACCTAAGGAGATTTTTTTTTCATGTAGTTCATAATGAATTTATAATGGTCACAAAAACAGCTGAGACCAGTGTGAATAGTTCAATGAAATTCAAAAGTGGGTGTGCTGAAGGACAGTACTCTCGGGTACACGGTGTGATTTGTGGGCATGGTCCAGTGCAGGGCCAGAAATTGGATTAGATGATCCTTGTGGGTCTGTTCCAACTCAGAATATTCTGTGATTCAGTGAAGTTATGGTGGAAAATAATGTTTTTAAAAGCAAAAGTATGAACCTCTTCTTTTCTGCTGATAGAAACTAGGAAGGAACTTTTCCCATTATTGCATTTCACCAGCTTGGCTACAGAAAGGACACCAGGGCACGTCATTCCCATTTGATTAGGTCTAATTTATTGTGTTCCTTCAGAAGCAACTAGAAAAGCAAGAATTTTAACATTCAACAACCAAACATCATTTTTTGGGGTTCTTGAGATTCTTCTTCCTGAAGTACCTATCCTCAAACAAGCAAAATTCTGGCTGCTTCTGCTTTAATTGTGTTGCCATATTGTAGTCTTATCCAAAACTTTCAAAAACCAAATGTGACCCACATAACCATTTTTTTTTTGCCTTTCCATATTAAGCCCTACAACCTTCCACCCCTTCACAGCAGTTCCCATGAGCATTTTTGTGGCATAGCTTCAGATGTTAATATTGTTGGCTATATTCTTCAGGCCTTTCCTGAGAATGGAGTTCTCATTTTCCCAAAACAGAAACAATGCACAAAACACCTCATCAAACAGTCAGCTCTGCCTTTGATTTTATAGCAAACGACAAAATTTTTTCTGGAAAGCAATCTTGTCATACAAACAGTAGCTAAAAACATAAGTAAATGTCCTGATACTTTGGAAATGTCTATGAAAGTAGAATTCTAGTTGCAGAAGAGCAATGCATAGAAACTCTGAGACCTCTAAAATTCTGCTGTGATTTAAACCTATTGCATGATAGATACCAATGCAATGTCTGCTTAATACTGTGGCCTTAACGAGTCTGTTGACCATTCACATTCTCTGGAAGCCCAGGATGATAGCAAAACACATGTGGGCAGCTTTTCTGAGTAGCCTGCCAGAATAAGAAGGGGCCATTGCTGACACACACATGGGCTCAGTCATAGTTCAGAAAAGATCTTGGAGCAAACTCTTTATCAGAGATGTCACATCAAGCCTGTAGTGATGGACGTCTCTAGAGATGAAGGTCTGATAACTTATGGTGCTCTTACTGTAGACTCACAGAGCCTGCAGAGTGACATGTTTGAAAAGGAAGGAACCAGCATCATCAGGACTGCTAACAGAGTGGTGTAACAAAAAATACTAAAACAGCCCAACTCTTTATGGGGTGACAGATCAGACTGTCACACAATAGGTTGTGGCCAGCAAAGTTATTATCTCAGAGTTGAGCATCTTCATATTTGGAAAGTTAAAATAAATTATGATAAACTTATCTTTATTATTATAAGCAAATGAATAATGTAAATGCAAACATGTAGCAGTGAAATGTAGTACAGTGTATTACTACATTTACAGTCTCTTAATATAAAATGGGTTTTAGAAAATTTCTTGTATTTAATGCTATTTTATATCAAAAATAGGAAGAAAATAAGGTAAAGGGTCTTTTACTGTGAGCTGTATTAAATCAGAAAGCCTTCTGAAAATGCTCAAAACTTCAGGCAACGGGCTGTGAAACAGAAAGGAAAACCAGTGTAGAACTAGGAAGAAAATGGCTCACTGCATGATAGGAAGGAAACAATTTACTGTAGGTAACTTAGACAATTGTGGAAACAGTTTCAAAAGGGTTTTGAAAGAAGAGTGAAAGATACTTATGACAAACATGTTTATCTAGAATGACTGTTGCTTGTTTCAAATCTGTTTAGGCATTATAGATTAGAGGTGACATTCTGTGGATGTTAGAAACTGGAGTAGAAAATAAATGGGAAGAACTGGTATCTTGTGTTGACCAAGAAAATAGTCACATAGAATATGTCCACATGAAACAAAAGGCTGGTATGTGCATCTGTTTCTGAGGAGAGTTGTACTTTCTAACTGCACAGTGTGTCATGCCATCCACCATGAGGCCCAGAGGAGCTCCTCATGCTCAGTTTCACTCCTGCAGACGTCAGCTCCCAATTATATTGTGTGTTGCCGCTTGGACTTGTGTGCATACCAATCTCTCTAGATTTCTCGTGGATGTGGGTAGCTTTTGGCATGGTTGTGTTTTCCTAGTATGGCATCTTGGTGTCACTTGTGGTGTTTAGCCACTTGTACCTGTAGGGTTAGTGAAGCACACGACTTCTGGAAGAGAGAGGAAGAGTGGTATTTCTTGATAATTAACCTGCATCAGGAAAGAGATTTGTCCCCACAAGGGAGAAGGATTTACTCAGCACAGCTGGAGCAAGCCCTGAACAATATGATTCATTCTCATAGATGACTCTCTTAAAGCAAAGGCTTGGGCTAGAGACTTTCAGGTTGTCAGGATTCTGTGATTATAGGTCATGGTCACATCTTTATCAAGGGACACTGATCTATAACTTCCAGCTCCTGGGCACACTCTGATTATGACCTGATTGCATGCCTAGATGACAACTGGTATTCACCAACCCCTATCCAAGCCTGATTTCCTTAAAACAAGGGAGATATGATGTGGCTTAGTAGGTCTCCTGGTCTGGATAATGGAGGGATTTTAGGGACACAGGAGCCTTTTGCAGGGAGAAGCACCCAGAAGTGCTCAGCACCCTCAAAGGGTGTTCAGAAAGGCCTCCTGAGCACTGTTAACTTCAAGACTGACTCAAGCAAAGGTCATTTGCAGAGCCTGAATCTGTCAATCTCACATACATACCAGGTACTCTGGCAGTTCAGCCCAAGGGGGTTCAGCCCAAGGGCCCCATGGAGCAACCTCTATTGGTTTGCCAGCAGCAGAACGCAATTGCTATCTCTGAGTTCTGGTGAAGGTTAGGAAGCAAGTGGGAACAGACAATACTCTGTCTTTGGCTCCAAAGGACCCTCTCAAGCCTCTGAATCCTATATCTAGCCCGTTTTCTCCCACCCCTGAGCCCCCCACCCTGACTACCTCCCATCCTCTGGCTGCTGAGCTCCATTGCTCCCGTGCAAAGTTGCAACCCATTTAAATCAATTCTGACACCTAACACCTCTCTGTTTTCTCAGCCTGCCTGCCCCAAATATTTCCCTCCAGCCCTGACAGAACGGGTATTCACAGGGTAGCTCCAGAATAACAAGTTTCCATTTTTTGAGACGGTTGTATGGGGAGCTTTGTGGTGTGGCAGCTGGCCAACGGGTGATCATTTAGCCGGGGTAGCTCACTACTGGGTAGTTAATTTGACATGCAGAACAGAGTGGTTAGGCTCTCTCTGAAGCCCAGTCAGACACTTCTGGGTTCCCAATATTAAATTATACCTGATGTGCAATGCCAAAATATCGGCACTTGCGTGCAAACCTTGACTTCAGGGATGTTCATCATCCCAGCAGTGGCTCATTTGCTCTGACACAATCAATTTTCTCCAGCAGTTGCTGGAACCATTATCTGCTTTACAGAGAGATGTGAGTTGTTCTAGGCTGTCCACAATCTCTGCATCACTAAGCTGGGAAAAATAAAAAGATGAAGACATAGTGGTGACAAATGGTGGTGATGAACCCATAAATATAAAGCTGGGATGAGCAGGTCCTTTCTCAGTGGCAACAGCCCAGGACTCTGAATTGACTCCTTTTCCAGGAAATATGTCAAATGTAGCAATGAGAGCATGGTTGCAGAGATGGTTTCCCACTTTACACATGCTCTTTCTCCATCTCATTTAGGGCTTGGACTGGATAATTGTTATCACCACATGGTAGCTATCAGGGACTAGCTGACACATTATAAAAGCCTAATGTAGCCAATGCACAGTGGAGTCTTAGCCAGCACCTGAATTGTTTGCCAGAACACTTTTGAGATAGACTGTTCTTGTGGTATTTGTATCACTGGCAAGAACCAGAAGTAGAGGAAATCTGGAAAACATTTCTCAGGGAAAGAAAAAAAATCTGTGAAGCATTGTGGAGTCTAAGAGGGTACTGAAACTCTGGTTCCTCATTTAAGTGGCTGTGGGGCTTGAGAGTCTTTTGGGCCCTCAGACCAGTATTTCACACTTTCTGATTGTGTTAGCAGTTGCAATTGCTTCCTATTGGTCATTTATTTTCCCTGCAATTTTTTGACCCCAATGCCTGTGCTCCAGAACTGCTATCCTTCTAACTAAAGAAACAGAAGAATTGTGCCTACTGAACTCAGCTTTTTGAAAATCAGGGGGAAAATATTTAGACTATTAATAAAAAAATATATTGTTCTGTTTCATGTGGCACTGACCTTTCTCGTCTCAGTGCTGTCCCCAAACTACATGCAGCATCCTGAGGTCTTTAGGGAGCATTTGCTATCTGATTAGGCAGTTGCATATTAGAATGACAACTGGAACATAAACCAAAATAGCCATAAAGGAAACAGAAGAGTCCCTCTGGAATAGATTTTCACTGCCATTCATATCCCTCTCTCACACAGAGCTAATTGTGCAAAGTGCTGTAACAGGGCTACTAGAGCCCTGTGATGGCAAACAGAGAAAAAACTGTCTCTACATAAACACAGTTGGGATCTGTAGCACCCATTCACCAGAAATGTCTGATATTTCAAAATATCTTTCATGCTGTTGAATGGATGACAAAATACAGTTTTCCACTGCACTAGAAGTATTGAGACATCTTGACTGACTTCTGCCTGACACTTCTTACTGAGATGTGTATTTTCCAGCAGACCAAAGCTGTCGCTGTTTTATAAAAAAAATGAACTGGAATGTTTCCACAGCAAGGGCCAGTTCATCTCTTTTTGCAAGTCCCCAGGAGTTGTGGCAGACCTCTTGAGATCCTCTGTGTCCCCTGCATTCTTTGTGGGTAAGGATCTGAGTTGAATTTTCTCTTGCTGCTGCTCTACCATGATTCTCCCAGACTTTTTCATTTTGGTGAAAAAATGCTTGATTGATTTGAATTGCTTCTCTTACTTTTGGGGATATTTACATTTTCTCCCCTGCTTGAGTAAAGAGAAACTTGTAAAACATCTCAAACAAACTTTGTGGGAATGCTGATGTAAAATCCCTTCAATCAGTTGTGTAGAAATTAATGTATCTATCCTGTAAAACCATGTGGTCAGATAATGTTCGATGAGAAATGTAAGCCTGGCACTCCTATGAGTTGTGCTTGATAAAGAACAAGTTGAATATATTAATTTCTTTAATTTTTTCTTTAATTTTTACTCACTTCATTAAAAATTTACAGTAGAAAATTACATCTTTATACCTTAGGTCTGGAAAACTCAGCAGACCACTGGAGTGTTAATAAGACTTCACAAACAGGTGTGCCTTCACAAACATGCAAAGAGCCAGAATTGGAACAAATCTCTAATCAGACTGCTAATAATGCCATGTGGAAGAATGCAGGGAGGAAAGAGGGAGGTAAGAGTGCAGGTCTCAAGAGTAGGAGGGTGCCAAGAAAGAATGGTGGTGCATTCAAACAGGAAATACATATATTTTGCTAAAAGAGTGTCAAGTGCCATGCTGAGAATTCCCATCACTTGTCTCCTCCTGACCCCACAGAGCACACACATTTCAGCCACAGGGTACCCAGTGCTTCAGAATGTTTTGTTGCCATCTCCACAAAAAGTGACCCCTGGAGTTTCCATTTTCTGTCCCAGGACTATGCAGCCACATTTATGGGAGAGTTCACGAGAATTACCGGAGCACATCCTTGTTCCTTTACATGGGGTTGTACCCCTTGCTCCTCGTACCCATTTTAGGACATTATAATAATGCTGTGATCCCAACTGCATTAGTCTGAGGCCACAATTTCCCACCATTGCAGGGAGGCTGTTTCAGAACCAGCCCTTTCTTCTTGTCTCAGGTATTTGAATGGTCCCCTTCACTTTCCTCTGTTCACATCCACAAAGAATATCACATACCTTTGGATCTTCCAGCTGTTAGGAAGCCTCAATAGAACTGGGTTTCCTAGCAGGAGACAGCCCATACCTTTGGTTGGTAACAGAGCTGTACCTGTGAGGTAGGCATAGAATGAGAAGGTGATGTTTGGAAGAAGCAACTTTGTTTTCACCTTGTTTGAACCTATAGGAGGAAACTGAGAGAGTCATCAGAATGGACCTGCCTTGTTCTATAACATCTGCCTTTAAGATATGAATTAAATGGTGGTGGAGGTAGGAGTTGGGCTCTTGGCTTGCAGGAGAACTGTTTGTGTTACTGTGTCATACCAGGCCTGGAAAAATAAAATAAAAAAAAAAAAAAAAATTAAAATCCAGTGTTCAGAAAACCCAGGAGGAAAACAGGAAAACAGAAGCTACCTGTGTCCTTAATGACCGAGTGCAATCATCACATGGGTCCCCTGCTGGGTGCTAAGTGACCACGGAAATGCACACCATGGTCACACCAAGTGGGAGCTGAGAAGCTGAGGAGTGCTGTGCTGACATGGCCCTTCCCCTGTCAGGCATTCCACACCTGCTCTTCAGTTTTTGATCTGAGCAGCCCGCCTTTCTGGAAGGTTCTTTGTCACTGGCAAATATGAGGCAATAAAGTACGGAGGTGTCTGGCTGGCAGACTGTGGACTGTGGAGGTGAATAGGAGAATTGCCTGTTTCCAGATGAAGTGTTGTTATTGAGAGATTTTTGGAGTCAGCTCTTCTCAGTGTTTCCTGTCACTTCATGACCTACTGCTTCCTTTTTCCTTAGGATTAGTTTAATTTGATCATCAGGGTTTGCACCTTAACCTCCCAACTTCAGGGAGTGGGGAGAGGACCTGCATCTCAGTAAAATGCTAGCAGTGGCTGATACCATAAATCAGAGGGATTTTAGAATCTGATGACAAACCGAATTCTTGTCAGAAAAGAGCAGAGCTGACCCCTCCCAAACTGTCATTGAAGCCGGGTCATAAAAATCACAGCTGTCACCAAAGCATGCTGGGCCTCTGGGGGACATGCCATCCTGGGGACTCATCTGCTGCTTCCATGGCCAAATTCCAAGCCCTCCGGCACATTCCACTTGACATTTTGTCACATCTCTTGCTGGTGCATCTGTTCAGGGGTATTAACTCTTCCTAAATCACTTTATCCCTTTTTTTTTTTTCTCAGAAAAAAACAAGACTGTGGGAGATGAGAAGGTCTGAGCAGCGGTCTGTGGCACAAAACAGAGTCCAAATGTTTAAAAATTGGCAGCATCTGGAGTAACTAATCCTGTAGACAACGTTATTACAGCAACAACATCAGAAATCCAACTTATATTCACATAAACTTGAAAAAACAGCTTTAGGTTGTAGTTGTACATACAAAATGATAGGAAATCTTCCCAGTTGTGTCCCTTTGAGCCATAGAAAGATATCCAAAGGAGACAGGTGGGCATAAAGTCAGACCATGGTGGCTGTGGCTAACCTGAGCTAACTGCACACTCTGCAGTGACAAAGTGTAAAAGCAAAGACATTGAGCCACCTTTCTCAAACCAGTTGATAGGGTCACGCTCTGAGATGTCTCTGTGTGTGTGGATGGAAGTTTCTCTATTCCATCTGTCGGTGAGATAGTAACCAAGCACAGGCATTAAAATTCACAGCCACAGCTTGGCCAGCAGGGATAGCAGCAGAGAGGCTGTGTCTCCAGGCATCAGAGAGGCTGCAGTGTGCTGAACAGTCGCTGTTCCAGAATCACAAAATTTGACTGCGTGTGGGCTAAAGGTCAGCTGGTTTCAGTAAGGATGGGGAATGACAGCCATCTGGCCTAGGAGAACATGGAGAGTATTTGCTGGACTTCTCATGTTACTAGTGACAAAACTTCTAAGAGTTTCTAAAAATAATAGGTGATAATTTCTTTACATACAGTGTCCTGCATGCAGGATGAGATAGTTCAGTACCAACTCTTGTGTTGGACAAGGAGTTAACAAATAACCTAAAGGCAAATGTTAACAAATAAATGCAATGCAGATATTAATAATAAAATAAAAAATAAATAGTGCATTTTAATTAAAAAAATAAACAGCCAGTCCTCCCTCCGCGCCC
>VZRZ01004810.1:442735-550270 GCA_013398175.1 Climacteris rufus | reverse complement strand
CCCCCCCCGCCTGCTCCCCAGTGCCTTGCTTGAATACAGGTCTCTTTAACAGCAAAACTGTGAAGTCAGAAGTGTTCAGTGCACATTGTATTCCTGTCACATAAACAAAATGACTTATGGTATTGTGGATGGAATAAACTTTTGCAGTCTGTAGCAGAGGAAGGTGCAAGACAGAAGCTACTCAAATGAAAGAACAAAGTTTTTTGAAGTACTGAGGAGAACTTCCTGAATCATACTCTTTTCACAAATCTTGTGAATCTGGGAAAATTTGAAAGTTTTGGAGGATTCATTTGCTCTGAGGTTTAGCAAAGAATAGAACCATGGGGAAATTTTGAAACTTGCAAATATCCATTAAGTTTCCAGGATGACAGCCCACAGTTTGTAAATCAATGGCTCAGAGAAAGTCACATCAATTTAAGTTCTTAATAAAAAAATTGTCTCACTTTGCCCTCAGTATGCTGAAAATGCCTTCAGTTCTGTGTAACTCTCGAAACAAGCAAGAGCTGAAAGCAAATACAGTTCATCTGGATTTCCTCTAGTTCTTTGCAGGTAACAGAGGGTGTTTTTCTTTGGTGTTCCTCTGACCAGACATGTTCTAGTGTGATTTCAGGCTTTTGGGGAAAGAAGTAACGTTTGTTTTCTTGTTTTGCTTTTTCCTGAGGGCCGAGAAATCACAGAAAGGAAAGGCAGCTCTTTGAGTGGGAGCTGGTCTGTCCTCCAAAGCACTTCTTCTGCAGGTGCCTGAGAAAGATGCCCTGTGCCACTTCGTGCAGGGTCTCAGTCCCTGATTTACTTGAGGTGCAGATGTGGCTGCCCTGAGGCCACACTGGTATGGGCTTGGAGGCGGTTTCACCTTCTGCTGTGCAGAGCACGCTTTGTTGCTTGTGTTCAGGGAGGGCTGCCCTGCTCCCTTCCCAGGTATATGGGCACAGGGCTACTCAGAGACTTCTGTCATGCCCTGTCCTTGGCTTTGGTCAGGCTTTGGCCTTGGAACTGAATGAGAAATTACATAGGCAACAAGGGTATCACAAATCAGTGATACACAGGAGGTCTCAGTGGGCAGCCTGGTGGCCCCTTCTTCCCTGTCAGTCTGTGAAAATTCTCCCAAGAGTAACTTGAGAAGGTTTTGAACAATTACTAAAGTATTTTAAGGTACACAGACCAGGTACATTTTACCAAAGAGCTTAAAAGAGACTTGCTGAAGAATTCTCTGAGCTATTCCTGTTGATATTTCACAGGTCCTGGAAGAGTGAGACTGTTCCATATAACTGGCAAAAAAAGCTAGTTGTTGTTCCTGTGTTAAAGAGGATAAATGGGATTGCTCAGGTGAACACAGGCACATTAATCTGGCATAAGTCCCAGGGAAAATTATAGAAAGACACATAGGAAACGTGACTGGTAAGGAATTAAAGGATACTGATGCAATTAAATACCCTTGGTGTAATAATATGAAGAGCAGATCCTGTTGAAAAAAACAAAGACCTCTTTTTAGAGAGTGATTACAAAGTGACTGATAAAAGTATGTTTGCTGACCAAAGCACTTGATTTTGTGTGATAACTTTCTGATGTAAGCTTCAACTTGTACAAATGTCTACATTTGTTGGTAAAGACTCTTCCTCTGAAAGGGTTTCTCTCTCTCTCTCTCTTTTTAATGGGACCTTGTTTTGTACAGAATTTTTCCCATTTGGAGAATTGAAACCATATGTTTCAGTTTTGGTGTATATTGAAATATTTCAAGCAAAGCCTGACCATAGCTCTGCCTGAAATCCCATTCTTTGTGAGGAAACCGTGAGCACTCTCAGCTCTTACCTGAACAATTTAAAGTTTACAGTCTGCAAAGAAATCATGCAGATTGTGGATTTACTCACCAAGCCTCTGGAGTTAGAACAGCAAATCTGAAGAAGGAATGAATAGCTTTGAAAGCTCCAGGCTTCTGAAGCTGGAGCCTAAACCAATCTATACCAAATGGAAAGGGGAAAGACAGATCTTACCAGGCATTTTCCCCAGTAGCACTTTATTTGCTAAGCCTTCCCTAAGGTTCCTCCTACCCAGATTTTCCTTTCCCTTTTTTTCTCTTTCTTTGGTCCTTTGGTTCCTTCCTAGCCACCCAAGGTCCCTAGCCTTTCTACCACTGATATTGCCGGCTGTGGCAGGTTTCCACATTCCTCACCCTTGCTCCTGCTAGCTGCTGAGTTTTAGCCTCTTGAAAACAGTCTCCTACTCTCCCATATCCTTTAACCTGTTGCATCTGGAAGCTGGTGGTGACACAGCTGCAGTGGCAGAAGGGACAGCTAGGGAACAGCCCACTCCCATGGCTGCCACTGCAGCCTCACAGCTGCTACTCCGCTCTCCAGCATCCAGGTTAAAGGATGGATTTTTTTCTTTTTTGGGGGTGGTTGTAAGGGTATTTTGAATTTTACATCAATTGTCATTCATTGGTTATTCCTGAACTGCTGTGATCCAAAAGGAGAGGAAATCAAATGCAAGTGTGTTGATCCTGGGTTTGCTGCTTTTATCCTTCAAAAGGCATTTAAGAAGTCACACGCATATGGCAACGAAGAACCATCACAGAAAAGGATCGCATGTTGCACAGTAAATATTGACAGATATGCAGCAGATATCTGTCCCACTCCTTTCTTTTGCTCTCTCTCTCTTCCTCTCTTCATTCTTCTATCTCAACAGCCAGCCCTGTTTCTGCTTTTTTTCCATCTGGCAGCTCTCACAATAATCTCACCCACCTGTTAAATGAGAGAACGTCAAGTTAAATTTACAGCAGGGCCTGGAAACAGGATGCTACAGAAAAGTATTTTAATTAAAATCCTCTAATTGAATGCATGCTTCCTTGTGAAAAGGGAGCTGCCAAGAAGGGCCTGATGTCACCACCTCTACCCCATTTGGCACGAAAGGAGAGCAATTGAAACCAGCTCTCAAAGTGGAAAGAGGAAAGGGCATTTCCAGGGAGTTTTCCAGGGTCACTCCTGCAAAACTGTTAGATGGTTCATGGCGGGTTTGCCCCTTTACCAGAATCAGAGCTGAAGATGGTACAACAGCTGTGCTGCCTCTGTCAGGCACTGTGCAGAGTAACAAGTTTTCACGTGTGTGTAAGAACAGGGCAATATCTGCATGAAGCCTGAACTCTGGATAGAAATATGACAAATATAAAGCCTGTCTGATGTGGAGATAACCATTGCACAAACTCTCCTGGGAACACTGGGCTCTCCTTTGCTAGGCAGTCAGGTGGGATTTTAAGACCTGGTTTACTGCAGTTGCTGGCATAGATGCATGAATGGAGAGCAACAGATTGATATGGAAAGGAAGATGGCAATGCACATCAAGAGACAAATGTCTGGGGCTTCCATTCAGAGAGTCTGAATGACCACACCTGCTGCAACTGTTCAGTAAGTCCAGACACAGCCCAGGGAGAGAGGAATAACAGGCTGGGTGGGTCCAAAGAGCCAAAGGTGGGAGGCAGGAGGAAGTATTTAGAGAGAAGAGGGAATTAGCAAGTGCTGTAGAACTGCGTCACTGCCATGTAACTCTAGCTCTTCTAAATACTATGCAAATCCATCAACACCATACACTTCCTGTGAGCATGAAACCTCTGACTTCTCTTTCCTTGTTAGACAGTGGTTAACTGTAACGAAAAGCGAGTAACAGGGGATAAAATGCACAGTACATGCCTCTATCTGAAGGCATGGTAATGCTACTGACAATTCATGGCATTCTGTGCTATTTACAGGTTTTTCCATTAAGCTGCCCGCAGCACGTGGAGGGGAAATTTGGCACCCCCGCATTCCTGAGCCTCCAGGCTGGTAAAGGTCATTTCCCGCGAGCCTCAGGTCACAGAGCAGAAAGGTTCCCGGCACCCTCAGGTGTTAGCCAGCCCTCCTTCCTTGACAACAGAGAATCCTTTCATAAAACACATTTATTTTACATTTTGATATTTCAATGCTTCATTGGCCTATTTAGAAATTGGAAAATCTTACATCCCCTCTTGAGAAATCTGGCAGGCACATTTGGCTCATGCTGGGAAAGCAAAACCACTGGCAAACCCTCCAGCCTTTGCTAAAATTTAAAAAGGACAGTCCAAGTGTTAAAGGCATTTTGAACACCCTTTGGGAATGCTGGGGACTCAGAGAATGAAGACTTAGGGAAGGGTAAAAGCTTTTTACAAAAATTCTGGAGTGCAAGGATTACTTTCAGACAAAAAGTACAGCTCCCTGAAACAGTACACAGGTCAGGAGTTTAGGGCAATGGAGAATAGAGAAGCCAAGACTTTTGGCCTAAACTTTTGAGCATTACCTACACACTTAGCAGCAGCTCTGAGAAAGTGTTGTTGAATGCAGTAACAGTTCACACACCAGGAGCAGCATTTGCCTGTTCTTCAGCAACTCACGTCACCAAGTGTGCTCTGGAAAATGCTCGAGCATTGCTTTTGGTGATGAGGGGCAGAGCTGGTGGAGCAGGAGTACAAGGCCAGTGCTGCAGATGTGGGTAAGCTGAGAGTATGGACAGCAGCTGGAGAGAAGCTCTTCAGGTGACTTGGGAAAGAACTACTGACAGTAGAGATGACTCTGCCAGGTAGAGCTCAAGTTGGATATTTGTATACACATAGCATTTTATGCAACCCTAGATAATGGCAATGATAGATAATAGGTGCTTAGCATGCATTTTAGAGAAACACCTAGTGGAAATAAGTATTCACTCGCTGAAGAACAATTCTAGTCTTAAACTAGCTCGTGAAAATGGAGAAATGCCCTCGAGAAACTGAAAGTTTCTTTAACGACTTTACTTTGTAGCTGTATTAACCACAGTGTGCTACAAAGGGCATTAAATGAGCTTGGAATTAGGATTCAGATCCTCAGCTGAAGAAACATTTTTGTGGTTTGCAAGACTAGCATCTTTTTTCCTGATAAAAAATCTCAGGAGTTTGTAGGCATACAATGAAATAATAAGATTCTGCCTAAAATCCTTTAAGTAATCTACAGCATCACAAGTGTTCGGCCGTTCACTTAATTTGGACCATATGAAACTCATGAGTCATTTTCAAGCAGTCAGAAGGCAACAGCTCAAGAGCAAGAGGCAGCAAAATATAGCTGGTGCCATACTACAAGCCTTGCACAGTATACACAGAGTGCCAGGAATATCCTTTCCTGCCCAGTTGTTATCAGGCTGTTAAGCTGATATATAAAAGAGTGAGAAGTGTTGTCACTTGCAGCTGGGATCAACAAGGCTGATTGAGCTCCAGAGCAGTGGCTATAAGTAGGAGAGTCAGTGTCATTTTAAAGAAGTTTTAAAAATGGAACAGAAGATAGGAAAGAAAGAAAGAAAGAAACAGAGGTTCAGAGAGCAAGACTGAAAGGAATTCCCTGCAACCATTTACTCTTTCCCTAATGCTCATGATAGAGAAAGGGTAAATGTGACCAGTCATAGAAACTGTAAGAACCTGCTGCTGTTTTAATAAAGGAAACACTCTCCTGGGTTCAAATAGTGCCCAGCTGAGGAACTGTCTGCAAGGGGAGGTGACATAGGTCAATGGATGGTTGGTTTGGGTCTTCTGGTAAGGCTCAGTCCTGTGCTGGAGTTGGCCTAGAAAAGTGGGGGCTTCTCTAGATGCTCAAAAGAGACAACCCTGGCAGCATGCAGGGAGGGTATCTGGCTGCCTTCTTGTGGCTTTTGGCAGCCTCAGTAATTGCAGACAGCATCTAAGAAAGTCGTGGCAACTGATCTCGCCACTCACTTCTCGAAGCTGTCACTCTGAGTTGGATGTGACACCAAGCTGTGTGGCCAGAGCCCTGTGTGGGTGTGAGAAGCTGGCCCTGTCTTTGTCAGACTACATCTGCTCTCTGGGAACACAGCTCCAGTTTCTAGTGCTGCCAGGCTGGTGTGCCTTGCTGCTGCACTGACCGCTTCTAAGGAAAATGTTAATCACATGGATTAGTTACACAGAAAAGACTGTGAAGCCCAAACCACTCAGGTTTGTAGCATTGCTGCTGGCACACTCCCGAGCTTGAAGCACGTCTGAGTCACTGCCATCAGAAAAATGAGTGGATAATTCTGTTGAGGGAGCATTTTGCAAATATTAAGGTTTTAATAGAAGAACCCATCTGCTGTGAGTGCACCTCTGAGTATACCACATTATCAAATTTGGAGTGCAAGCCAGAGGTAAGGGTGGTCTAGAAGACCATGGATCGGCCCTGGAAGTCACCCACATTGTGAGACCATCAAAGGACTTGTTTGAAGATGAAAATCTTCAGGGATCCTACAGCTGCAGCTGGATCTGTGCCCACTGCTACAAGGGATCAAGGTGCTTGAACTCTTTGGGGGGATGCTTGAGGTCTGGAGAGTGCACAAGCACTTTCCATTGCTAAGCAGTTGCTTATCATCTCCCAGGAAGGGGATGCAAGCTCCGGAAGAGCATGCTGGACCTATCATTCCTACCCTGTAACCACCCATCCTCCTGCCTGTCCAGGACCATGTCCTGGAGGGATTAGTTTTGGAAACCTGATAATGTAAGGAAGAATCCCAGGTGTTGTTCAGAGGAAAGGTTTGACTCTTTCCCTAGCAAAAAGACACAGAGTGTACTGGAATTTTTGTCACATACTGTAAGTTCACAGGCTACTTTGGTGACCAACTATATAGAGCCAAACTGTGTTGCTGGGTTCTGGGAATATCTTCAGTTTTCCTTGTGCTTTTGATAGGTGATGAAGAGATGGATGCTCCCAATCCCACCAGTGCCCTCAGTGATCCTTTCCAAGTTGGTTGTGTGCTGTCTCAACTTACTTGCTGCTTGACAATGGTAACCAAGAACAGGAAGCAGCCCCAACTGCTCCAAGGCTCTTCCGTCACCTTCCTCACAATTTTCCTCAATGCTGTGCTCCCCTCCTCTCCTCTGCAGCTCTTTGCCATTCATATCCTCACTCTGGACCACTCTCTTCTCTCTACTCATTACACTTCTCTGTTCTCCATCAAACTCACCCACATCACTGCAGCGGTCTTGGGCTCTTCCCTGCTGCACTCTGGACTCTCTTGTGTGTCTCCAAGCTGCCACCTTAGCTAAAAACAGCTCCCCATGTTGCCCTCACTCCCTGCCCCTGCTGTTCAGGCTCCCCCTAATTCCCTGTTGCACCTTCCTGTGGCTGCACAGAGCCTCTCTTGAGAAATTCTTCTTTCCCATGCAAACTATGAAAAACAATAAGATAACGCTTGTACACCTGCTGTTTTCTCTGAGATGCTTTGACTCAAGACAGAGTGTGTTTTGGAATTGGGTGTTGTGGGGCTTCAGCCAATCACCCCGGGGGGTGGATGACCACTGCCCAATCACCTTATGGGTTCTTACCATAAATAAAGGGAATACAATAATAAATGCAGCTTCTGCCGCTTCTGCTGCTTTCACTGCACTGGCTCATGTCTTCTGTCCCGGGTAATACAGAGACACCTTCCCTAGAGGCTCATTCTCCTGTAGTTGTAAGTGACCTCCCTACCTCTTAGAGGCTTTCATTTCTGTGAGCATCCAGCTGGTGGAAGACTGTTGATATCTTGGCTGAGGACTGCCTCAGTCCAAAGTTACTGGGAACAACTGCTTTCTTGGTCAAGAGTCTGATAGAGAATGTTGGAAGATGGAGCTGTTTTAGTTAATGTTAGTTTGTGTCAGCAGAACCTGAGGGAAAAGTATCAATACTGGATAATTCAAGACTCATTAGACATGGTCCACTCTGTTGTTCTTTTCTTGGGCTCCCTGGTTTCTCCTGGAGGTTGCTCAACCTTTCCTCTCTCCTCAACAACTTTTGCTTTTCTTTTTCCTTACCACTGTTTTCTCCCTGGTGTTCAGATTATAATGAGGAGTAAATTAATTAAATGGAAAACAAAAGAAAAATAATGAGTCTCAAAAAACACCCTCAAGACAACGTCCATTTACAATTATAGAAAAAGCTGATTTTGAGCTGTACAGATCTTGGAGAAAGACTCAAAAACAAACTGCATGTGAAACTGCAAACAGGGCAGAGGGGGAAGCAAAAGGAAAATGCATGACAAATCCACATGAAGTGTCCCAGACAGCTTTTGTCTGCTCAGAAATGGTTTTATGGGATTCTCTGCAGAAAAAGGAACAAAAAAATTAAGGAGTTAGGTTCAAAAGATCAAGCTGCATTTTCATTGATCTCAGACTTGTAAGAGCTGCCTCATCAATCACAGTTGCTTAAAAATTCCTATTAATGGCCTCAAATGCTGGGGCTGCCCATATGGTTCATCTTTGTAGCATTTGGGCAACTCCCTGGGAGCAGTATGAGATCTATCAGTGTCAGAGCCAGACACTCTGTGCTCATCCCTACATTCCCACAAGTGGTGTAAGGAGAATAAGAATAAAAGCCAAAATTATTTGGTTTTTGGAGATACTGGGCAACTACAGTCCTGGGTGAAAGTCACAGTGTGTAGTGCAGGGGGTATACAGGACAGCTTTGAGCCAAGGTGCTGCATGGCATTGCACAGAAGTAAACACCTGTTTGCTGTCAAGGAGCTGAGAAGAAGAACATGGTTGGTGGAGGCTTTCGGACTGGAAAGGAAAATCAGGAGTATCCCCCAACACTATTCTGAATGACTTAATTAACCTCATGGTAGGCTGGAATTCTTGTCAGGTACAGCTGGAGCTTGTCTTGTCCTGAGCAGCAAAGTGTGTGTGGTGTGGTGGTGTCACCAGCACGGAGTGGTGGTGTTTGGGCAGAGCTCTGCAGGTGTCCAGGCAGGAGCTGTGCTCCTCACGGCTGCCTCATGCCCATGGGCACCTCCTGTGCTCTGAGTTTGGCTACTGCCTTTGGCATTGGACATCCATAATAGTTTGGACAGAATATTAGGAATGTTCTTGATGATAAGCACATTTCCCCTGTTCAGAGGACTATCCCATCTAGCCATACTGACTTTATGCCCTTAATGACGTCAATTTTCCTTGGAGACAATTCAGATTCAGAGCCAAAATTCAACAGATCTCTCTCTCTAATGGGCACAATTTTTCCATTGTAATAAGTTCTCCTTCTTTCTTGTCTTGGGAAATTGTCATGAGGACACATTTTTGAACTGATCTTCAACTCAAGTCCACATTGAACTTAAGTAAGAACAAAATAACTCAGAAATGTACAGAAAGTCGTTGTGCTACAGCCTGACTTTGGTAAGAGTTAAAGCATTCACTTCGCAACTGTTGTTCCAGAAACTGAGCTGAGTTTTCAGAGGCGTGGAACACTTCTCCTGTGATGAAGGGTTGAGAGAGTTGGAGTTATTGATCCTGGAGAAGAAAAGACTCCAGGGAGACCTTGTAGCAGCCTTCCAGTATCTCAAGGGGACCCACAAGTACGATGGGGACAGACTTTTTAGCAGGGTCTGTTGTGATATGACAAGGGGTAATGATTTTAAACAACAAGAGGGTAGATATAGATTAAATATAAGGAAGGTCTGGGTTTTTTTTTACAATGAAGGTGGTGAAACACTGGAAGAGGTTGCCCAGAGAGGTGGTGGATGCACCATCCCTGGAAATATTTTTGGTCAGGTTGGGCAGAGCTCTGAGCAACCTGGTCTAGTTGAAGATGTCCCTTCTTATTACAAGTGGTTTGGACTAGATGATCTTTAAAGGTGCCTTCCAACTCAGATCATTCTATGATTCTATGCTAAGTAGATTTGGACAGTTTTTGGAATCTGAAATAAACAGCAGGGACCAGCAGATTGCTGTTTTCACAGAAAAGTTTTAATGTCAGCCATGACTGTTATTTGTTCACCATTCTACTCCTATTGGAATGGAATGAAGCTGCATCAGGTGAAGTTCAGGCTGGACATCAGAAAAGGTTCTTCACTAAGAAGGTGTTCACTCACTAGAAGAGGCTCCCCAGGGAAGTGACCACAGCATCAAGCCTCTAAAAGGAGCATCTGGATAATGCTTTCAGTCAGATAGTTTAGTTTTATGTATTCCTGAGAGGAGCAGGGTGTTGGAATCAATGATCTTTATGGGTTCCTTCCAAGCTGAGATATTCTATGGTTCTGACTTGTGGCAGAACAAGTAGGAGCCATCAATAGTGCCACAAGGTCCTTTGAGTTTGCAGGGGTCTTACTGCAAGGGGAGAAGAATATTCACACTCCCTACTCCCCTTGTGCTCTTGATTTACCCCCAAAGGCTTCTTAATTTATTTAAAAAAGTAAATACCTGTGGCTAAACAAGTCCAACACAGTGTCAGGGAGTGATCACTTCTTCTTCAGGTGGGCTGAGAGTTACAGGAGGTGCAAAGCTGAGGTTCTGCTCATGCTGTGCCAGGGCTGAACAAAGAAGCAGCTCCTGAGGTCTGAGCACAGACAGAATGAGTAATACCAAGAGAAAAGTCATCTGCTCCAGAAGCAGTAGAGCTGACATGTCAGCAGTGTCAATTCCCACTCTCAGAGAGCCACCCTGCCACAGGGAAGTGCTTCCAACCAGGATTACAGTTAAACTTGTTGGGCTGAGGTCTGCCACGTCTCAGGGACCTGCACACTCTTCCTTTCTTTGTACACACACACATGCACACACAATTCCTTTACAATCAAGCTGTTTACAAGCAACAGTGCTGAATTTCAGTGCACATTCACTGTTTCACCATTTTCACCCAGTCTTAAATACTTACGCATCAAATTTTTGAGGGGCAAAGGAGGTTGCCTGCCTTTTCTGGATGTCTTTTTCTTGCTAGTTCTACAAATTTTCTCTCTTTGTAGCTTCAGTGAGCCCCTCTGATTATTTTCTCTTGGCCAGTTTGATCCTGCTTTGTGCTCACGGGAACAGGAACAGTTTTCCTGGTGGCTGCCTCAGGATCCCGGCAAGATGCCATAGTCTGTGAGATGAGAAATGGTGACCTCATGGGTAGGGGAAGGGAAAAGAGGAGGCGAGACTGAATTTTTGGTCTTCTACATTTAAATCCCATCAGGCTTTGTGTTTTCATTTCAAATTCTTTCCAAAATACTGTATCTATTTTCCGCCAAGATACTATAACTGAAATGACTTTACACTTTGCCTCCAATGATTGTTTTTTTTAAATGAAAAAAAAAAAAGTTATTTGTTTTCTAAAGGGTTTAAAACTTATCCAATAAAAGGCACCCAGAAATAAAGAAGAAAAAAAGGGCAACAATCAAGTGTGGTAGAAACCAGCAAGTCACAAAAGAGTTAAAGTTCCTTATACGTGGCCAAGTTAAATAAGACCTGGAGAGACACACGGTTCTCCCCCCAGCATCCCCTGAACTCTGGGGTGTGGGCTTGTGAAATGCCTGGGAGGCAAAGTTGGCCCCCATTGTGTCTTGTTTAATTTGGCTGCTTGAACTACTCACTTTTTTTTTGTAATTTGGCTCTTCCTACAGCTCTCACACCTTCCCTTAACATAAATGTCCTTTACATTTCCAATGTGCCTTTCCCCAGCCCTCCACACCATATTGTTTGAGCAAATGCCTCTTTTTCTGTGTGCACCTACACGTGGCTGCTGGCACAGGGCTGTGTTTATCTGCACACCAAGGGAGGGTAAAACCAAACTGAAGAGCACCGCCAGCACAAGCGCTGCGTTTCCAGGGCGGGCTTCTCAGCTCCACACTCCTGTAAGGAGCCAGGAATCGCATCCCAGAGATTCTGCTGGCCAGCAGCAGGGCTGCTCTGGAGCAGCAAGCAATGGTGAGGCCTTACTGCCTGTGCATTGCAGGCTCAGCTGGAAATTCTTCCACCACCACCTTGCCATGGGTCGGTGATAAAATACTGAGTGTGGTCCCACTAAGGCTGCATGTCTGGGTGATGTTGCAACAGCGACGGGAGAAACAGAGCTCAGACTTGACACCTGTGCTCAGTGGTGTCAGTCATCACACAGCACGCTCTTCCTCCCATCTGACTCAAATTTTGAAAGTATAAATTGAGCTACATTAGCTTTAATATAGTGCCAAATTGGTAAAGATGAGCACTTTGTCATTGCTTCTGCCAGTTTTGCAATAAATGCAGCAAAGACTGGCACACATGGCCAACAGCAAATCCTTTGCTCACTTTACTGTCTGTAAAATGGGGATACAATGCCTTGACCCGCAAGGGAGGTACTGGGATTCCACAGTTATTGTCTGTTTTGGCTATGGAAAGCTGAAGATAAATTTTCAAGCACTATGACACAGAGGAGGTTAGAGCAAAAAAAGGTCTTTAACAATTAATCAACATGAAATAGAATTCAATAGACATTTTGAAATTATATTGTGTTGCTATATGCAAGTCTTCATTTAGACATAAATGTCCAATGAGTTTGCTGAAAAGCAGCCAACTCACTGCCATACTGCAGGAGATGAGTTTCCATGTGCTGCATTAGAAGTGTGTTCACCCTAAAGTATGTACTTGTCTAAAAAGGCAAAGACCCAAGTGGGCAAAGAATGGAATGGAAGAAGTTCCAGCTGCTGAGACCAGAGCAGAAGGCTTTGGAAGCACAGGTGCCCATGTCTGCAGACTTTCAGGAGCTGCTGGGTCAAGGACACCTTGTTCATGTTTTGGGGGACAACATCAAGGACAGATCTCTGCTCTGTACACCACCAAAATATTCCTGGGGAAAAGGCTCTATCTGCAATGACCCTTTGGGATTGAGCACCAGCAGCCAATAACATTTTTCTTTCCATTATTGCTGTGGGGGGGAAAAAAAAGCTCCAGAAGGAAATTTGAAAAAGTGCAGTGAGAAACCAGGAAATGGAAATGGATATCTGGACACTTTGGGATTGCTATAGGCAGCTCTGGTTCAGTGAGATTTGCTGGGTTGCTGCTTTGCTGGCCTGGGAGATACATTAGAAGATGATATTTAGAAATCATAAATAATCTCATTGTATTGCAGCTGCCAGCATTCTGGGAAACATGGAGAAAATCAGTGGAGAACTGAGTTAAAGAACCCCCCAGTGGCACAATTGTGGCAACAGATGAAGGGAGAAAAAAAACATAGATATTATGGATGGATGAACATAGAGAATTTTTTAGGTTTGGATTCAAGCTCAATTGAAATTAAGCTTGCCTGCTTGCCTTCTAGTGGCAACCCATAGATGCTGTATGTTGCTTCTTCTGTTGTAGAACTGTTAGTTTTAGAAATGGAAAATTGCGTTGGCACTGGGCATTGACTCCACAGCCCTCCCAGGACTGACCCCTCAGGACTTTCCCAAGCTTTAGAGCTGCAACTCTGTTCCACAGCTGAATTCAGCTTGAAAAGCCACTTTATTTGGTATTGCCCTTGAATTTCCCTTCTCTTGTTCTGTCTTCTCTTCACAACTTGTATAAGATGAAAAGTAATTCACTGCTGAAACTCAGTGTCAAGGGGTGTCCAGCTGCCCTGAACAGAGGTCACACTGGTTTGTGTAAGGCTGTGACTGCATTTCTCATATATTGCTCATTGATGCCAATACAATGAACATGGAATAATCTACCAGGTTATACTTTAAAGAGGTAGACATCAAAGGATCCCTTCATATCAGGTATCCCAGCATGCTCACAAGATTAATATGGCCTGGATATTGAAAGGATACTGATATTGAAAAGGAGAAGGCAAAGAACTAAGGCCATATGACAGCTAAGCCTTGCTCCACCTCTCTGCCTCTTTTCACTTTGTACTATTTATAAGCCTGAGTTGACAGCTTGAACTGTGGTCATGTTAGGCAGATATTTCCAGCCTTACATTTCTCCTGTGACATTATAGAACCTCCCCACCATGTCCTATGTGTTGAAAAACACAGATTCCAGAATTATTTAATTCCCCACTTTGGATTTGTTCTTGAGTAACCTGAGACAGAAGTCAGGGTCTTCATTTCATCAATAGAAATGAAGTATGATAAATCAATAATGACTATTAAATGGGGTTTTATCTCCACAATTTCTTTAGATCAGATTGTTTCCTTCCCAGAGCATGGCAGTGATGAAAAAATCTTCCCAAGTTACAGGGGCAGACAGCTGACATAACTCCTAACATTTTGTGGTGTTTGTGCCACCCTAAATAAAGAAAGAACAATTAGGCATTGCATAAAACCATTTTTGTTGGTGTATAGACAACGTAACCAGTTTAATGTGCTTTTAATTGTGTTTAATTATTAGTTGCTGTAAATAGCGCCTACAATAGTATATGCACTGTAAACAGCAAATTTAATACAGCACATTTTATGTTGAAGAAGTTAATATGTTTCCTTAAAAAGGTTCATTTTTTTTGTTGATATGATTTTTATCTGTGTGGTCAGAAGCTAGAGCACCTCAAGGTCCTTTGGGTAAGTTCAAATTAACCATTCAAGAAGGAGAGCAGCTTATTTTTCATTATCCAAAAGTAACTGAGCTATTCACAGAACATCTTTTCAGACTCTATGTTGTCTCCTTTGCTATGTGAACATGGTCAATTCTTTCTTACTTTGGATACATGCACTTTATTTTTCTGGGGTTTTTTGTACAGGTTTCTTCAGGTTAAGTCAACCTCCTTTTACATAATCTTTACATTCCTTTTCTTTCCTCAGTTCACCAATTTTTTGTGTTTGTTTCCTCTGGTCTTCTGTAAAACTTGACTTTGTAATGTTCACAGATTTAGGAATTGGAGTATTTTATGGCTAATACCACAGCTGTAGGAACTCAGGTAAAAAAATGCAATATTGTATAGAAGTGTAAGTGATTTTTATTTAGTTTTCTGAAAAACATAACACTGCTAATGCACACTAGAGACTCATAAGTTCTAAAATGTATCTCCAAGTATTCTGCAGTGATTACTATTGAGCCTTCACTTCATCTTCCGGCTTCCTTTTCACTGGTGATAACGTACTGGCATTTAGACAGATCTTTTATTTGTTTCAGGAGTCACAGGTATTGAGCTTTAACCTTGGAATCGTGGTTAATTATCCTCTGTAAATCTTGGGCAACATTGTTGCACTTGTCTTCTGCCTTCTCATTTTGGGCCGCTTGCTAGTAAATCTAGACTTCTTGTTGGGGTTACAGTAAGAGGAATGGCACACACAGGGTGCTGCAGTCTCGCTGCCGTTCTCCCATCCCTGCATTGCAGGGCTTCTGCTGTTGAGTCACCCCTGTTGTGATTTTGGTGAAAGCAACACATTCCTCAGTGTTTACCTGTTCCACTGCCATTGATCCTGTCCCTGGCTGTCAGTACAGGCTGTTCTTTGCATCCTTGCTCTCATGTTCCTTTGGTGCTTTTACACACACCTCTGTATTCATGCTTCTTTCTAACTAATCTTCATATTTCTGTTTATGGATTTTTGCATGGCAACGTAATATAAACAATGGAATACAGTGCTGGCCCTGGTTTGGATGGTTGGCAGGATAAACCCAGTTTATGCAGTGTTAATTGTACTGCAACTTGTTCCAGCTTTACTGAGAGAGACAGATGCAGGTGATTACATCATGTCTCCAATCAATGAACCACATTACCTATTTAATATAGCACACTGACTGCAGTTGTCCTTTGTGCCTGTTCCTGGGTTGGCTATACCAACTTAATGCCACTGTATTCACATGCAATTACCTGACTGCACATGAAGGGCAATGTTATAAACCAGCTCAGGCAGGACAGGAACCTGAGGCCTGCAACTCCCTGGGCACCCCTGATTCTTACAAAGTAAACACTGGGAAGGCTGTGGGCACCACAGTGTGTCCCCATGGCTCTCATCAGTGTAGTCTGGAGGGAAAAAGCCCAGCCACAGGCACCTTCACGGAGAGTGACAATGGGAGTAAACCTCCAGGTTTATTAACAGCTGAACCAGCTTCTTGGCTGAAGCAGCACCACCATCCCCATCATCCTAAGAGAAGGGCTGATGGTCTCCACTGGCAGTCCCACCTGGGCCAGCTCAGTGCCTCTGCAGTACAGCTGCACCACTCAGCTGGAACATAGTGTCCTGAGGTGTGCACAGTGCTGGATGTTCCAGGGCAGACATGGCCAAACAGAGCCTAGGATTGCTTCTGGAAGCATCTAATAGTAATCTGCAGAAGTCACCCTATCTCAGCAGAGTAGGCCATTATCCAGATGAATGTCAGAGCTTCCAAAATACTCAACAAATTCAGAACATTACTGGAATAAGAACAGCATCTCTAGGAACTTCAACAAGTGTAAAATTACATGCTCCTAATCCTTCTCCCCTACAGCACGCAATGAGTTCCACATTGAGTCGGAAAAATAGATGGGCTCAATGCTGCAGAGATAGGCTACTGCACAACTATCCCTACTGTGGAGGTTTATCACTCCTCCCTGAAGCATTATCCAGTACAGGAGCCATGCTCACCAATGTGCTGTTGGAACAAAACAGCAGTGAGGCTGCTCTTTTCTCGCCTAGCCCTCTGCTCAGACAGGCTAGAATTGTTGGAGGTTTTTATTGCAGAAAGGGGCTGATATTTGAAGAAGTGTGCTCCTCACACTGCTCCTGTAATTTGTGACAATCTTCTGGGGTGACAAGCAACAGTTACTGACACAGAAAAGCAACACTCAAAAAGAGTTATAGGGATTTTAGCTGTATTCTATAGAGCTTCCTAGATAGCAATTACACACAAATTAGAAGAAGCAGTCAGAAAACTGAGTGAACCACGTTTCCAGCAAAAGTTTTGTGGGTCAGCATCAGGCTGCAGAAACCCCTCCCAGCTGACCCACAGAGAAGCTCTCAGAAATGGTCCCATCGGTAGATTCAAAATGTTGGACTACAAAATGTTGGTCAAAAAGTCTGCTCCTTCAATCTGTTTCTCTGTAGAAGAAAAAGAGCTGAAGGAGTTAGAGGTTGCCTGGACAGGAACTGGCTTATTTATAGCAAACTATCCCTTGGCCACACCAGCACCCTCCTCACAAAGTTCTGTCACTGCTTTTATAGCTGCATTTCTACTGCTTCTGTAGAATGCAATAGGCATGCTCAGGCATTCCTCTGCCCTATCCTTGGATGCATCTTCATGCTGTTGTTTCATTTAGAATGACACCCAACAAGCAACATTCAGCAAAATTCATCTGCTAGTGTTGATCTCATATGGGATGTGTGCTCTGGATCAGTGTGCCCAGTGGACCTGAGGAAAATAATCTGAACACTTCTTACATTTTTTTAATGGCAGATGCTGTCTGTCAGCCCTCACCCACCTCAGTAAAGCTTCACTCAGAATATGATAAATGAGTCACTCTAGCAGCCCATCTCCAGCAATGTTTGCTGTACTGTATTGTAAGGCCCCAAAAACATAAAACACTTCCCAAAGCATTAACTTGGCCCATTCAACTTAAAAAACTCCAAGCCCATTTGATTTTAAGTTACTCAGAATTTCCAGAAGAGGGAATTAGAAGAGAGAAATACAGGAAAGATACAGAAAAGGACAAACATAGCTACCACTCCTGGCTCCACCAGTGTTCAGCTGACAGAAATTCCAAGAGGACGTAGGATCAAGACATGTCCTTGCTGCATGTCCTAGGTTATATAGCCTTTGGGTTTCCTGGGCCCTTCCACCAGATGGGGCCTCTGGTCATCTTAGGAGCTGGGTTAGGGACTCTGGGGGTGGGGTGTGAAGCACTGCTTCTGATGTGCCCAGGATTGGGAGCCACTGCAGGGCTAGGATATAGGCCAGGAAGGTGGGGTGTGCAGGGCAGGGCATCGCCTCACCAGGGCAAGGCCCCACCTGCCCTTTCCTCTCACCCCAAAATGTTTCAAGCCAGCAATTCTTCCACTCTCTCACATGTTTCAGAGAATGTCACAGGCTACGTAACTTAATTTGTATTAATGTTTGTGCCCTGCACATTTTGCTTTACCACATAGTGCTTACATTACCACCAAGAACACTGTGTTACACTGGAATGCAGTGTCCTCAAGTTGCTGAGCTGCACTGAGTGGGGTCATGGTAGCATTTATGTCCTGTGCCTGTCAGTGTGCTAAGGAATGAAGCCAGATAAATTCTGTAAAGCTTGCAAACCCACCCTGATTATTTTTGTGCTATTCTTTTCATTTCTGTAGCAAGTTGCTAGCTCTGCACTTGGAACACCCTGTTACTGTAAGACGAGGGATCTCCTATCACTGAGATTTGCACTATCTTCCTGAAATTTGGACTGGGCTTTTAAAAAAGGATACTTCTTCAAAGAGATACATGACGTTTGACCTTTTAAATTTGCAGCATCAAACTGGGAGATACAGAGCCTTCTCTTCTCCTGGACTGGAAGCCAGAAGCCTGCATGGGCTAGGACAAAACAGGCCAGCCCAGGAGAAGTGGAGTGTAGACCCCCTGGTTTCTGCAGCTCTGAGTAAATCCTCTGGTGTCTAATAACATCCATAAGCCAGATGAAACTGGTGGTTGGGGGCTTGCAAGCAGGATACTTGTTCCTTGTGTGGCTTCTTTGAATGAGATGTTACACGGTGGCCTTCTCTGCACTGGGAAAATTAATAAGGTCCCTGCCCTCCTCCACTGTCTCTTCTAAAGAAACATGTGAGAGCTTACATGCCAAAGCTGCTTAAAGCTGGGCAAAGCTTTCAAATGTTCATGGTAAAATAGGGAAGGAAGGACAGGGAGATGAACCACACCACTGCTGCCTCTGCCACCCACACACACATGCTTTGCAAATGAGCAGTCAAAGGGCTCCTGGAAGAGAGCGTGACTATGGCAGGAGGGCTCTCCAGCCCTGTGGTTAGAGTGCTCACTCAAGGAAAGGGAGTCTGCCAGGGTGGCTGCTGTGTGTTCTGCAGACTGAGCTGCCCACCAGGCCAGCTGCACCCAGGTGGATCTCCCGCTGATGCCGGTGCATCTCTCCCATTGTCCATTGCAATCACCTCTCTCTGGGAAGCCCCAGGAAAAAGCGGCAAATGGCTCAGGGACTTGTGTCTGCACGTGGGTGGCAGGGGGAGAAAAGCCACTGCTGTCCAGGAGATACCTGTCGCACCTGGGTCCACTTCAAATTCAATGCCCTCCTCGCGTTTCTGAGGTGGTGTCAAGGCTTTATCAGGTTGTCTGCTCAGGGGAGTGTTACCCCTATGCACCTGAATGAACACCGAATAAATAATTTTAATAAGTTTTGTCCTGTTATTTCTGATACTGCCTTCCAAATACTGCTCTAATTTTGCTTTGCACAGTGACAACCAAGGAAAGAGTGTAATATTTTTTGCCCATTTCAGTGGCAGCTTGTTTTTAATCCTCACAGACTGTCAGTGTAACTTTCACTGAGTAACTGAGTACTATTTGTGTACTTGTAACTTTACATCTTGGGGCAGGAAAGCCTCTCTCAGGTTTTTTTCCTGTTCTTTTTCAGTCTTGATGCTGAATATTCTGACTCTGCAGCAACAAAACACTAAGGAACAACTACTAACTAGCTAACTAAGCTCTCTCATTTTATATGTGTGCCCCATAAGTGTTAAAGAAATATGTCTATAAATATCATCAGTGAATTGTCACCCTGAGGTCAATATGCTTCATACTCAAAGCAACTTCAATACATACTGATGCAGTAACACTTTCTGAAGAATATGACTGGATCAGGACAAAGTACTCAATAACTTGAAGGATCATGCTGTTGAAGTCCTGGTGACCATTTCAAAGCTCTTACCCAAGGTTTTCTACTAAAATGCATGGAAACTGGGATACCAGTTCTTCACACTAATATTGGAGGTTGTGCCCTACATATGTCTTTTGTTTTTTTCAGCAAATGTTTCCAGTGAAAATTTTTGATTAATTTTTTTTTGTTTAATCCAGACTAGAAACATGTATTTTGATACAGAGAATGGTTTTGATTTTGTTGAGTCTCTTCTTCTAGCTGAAATACAGACCCACTCACAAAGAATTAAATTGCATAAATATGAAAGAGCAATCTAATGCAAAGAACCAGAAAGAAATACTGCTTCACACAACATACTATTAACTTGTAGAAATTGTTGCCATGAAATAGAGTTAAACCCAAAAGCATACATCAAAGCACAGGTTGAAAGGGATTTCTGAAAGATCCTGAAAGGATTCCAGAAAGGGTCTAAAACTCCCTGTTTCAAGATGAAACCAATAATTCATTATCAGGGTAAACAAAAGACAACAAGGGGAAGGACAGATTGTCCCCATCCATAGTCCCCCCTACCCTTTTCTGTAGCATCCAAGGCTAAACACAGTAAAAGCCAGGATACAGCTGAACAGACTAGGCACAGAACTGAGAATGGCATTGGTATATTTATCTTCCCTTGCAAAAACATAAATTAAGAAATGCTTGCAAAATGGATCTTTAAAGGTCTTTCTACATTTCTGGTGCTTTTTCAATTCGGGAAAAAAAAGTTATTGACAAAAGAAAAGCTGTAAACTCTGCAGGCATAACTTACAGGTGGGTTTGAGGGGGCTTCAGTTTCTCCACAGCTTTGAATCTTAATGTCACAATCTTGTATTAGAAATATAGTGCAAATAAAAAACTGGCACATACCCCAAAATTACATTTAAAAATGAGAAATAAATTATACTGTTATTTTTAAGTGTTATTGACTCTATGGACTGTGAAAAATTATTCTGAAGAGCTTAGGCTGAATTAGCCTTCAGTAATCAAAATAATCAGTAATCAAAACGTTAGCTGTCTTTAAGATACACTTCCTCTGAAGAAGGCAACTTACAAATTCCAAGGACTCAACTTTTAAAATTTCTTGAGAAGACAGAATTTTTTATTTTTATTGCATTACCTGGACTTCACAATCTAACACCATGTCTTCACCTCCTCTGTTGTGCAAACATGTGTGACAGTATGTTGAAAATGTCTGTCTCTAGAAGACCACTAAGGGAACCTCACAGACAGAAAAACACAGAGGGACCAATTGCAAAGATTTATTTAGCGCTTTCTGTGCTTGGCACTTAGAAACAGAGTTCCGTGCGTAGGGCAAATCTTTATACACCTTTTTCTTCATACATATTTTACATACCATTTTTATTGCCCTCTTTTATATTCATAATATTGAATACCCCACTAGGCATATAAATACATTTATCTACAACACCTCACAACAACTCTCAATAATATCTGTATTTTGTTACTCGGTATTTGCATTTTCACACAACTTAAATGCATAGCTTGCACCAAGCTACAATTGTTTTCTTATTTTTAAAGAACTTGAAGAGAAAAAAGGAAAAAAAAAAAGAATAAGGAAAAAAAACAGAAAAGAAAGATGTTAAAAGGCAATGACCTATTTGGTTAAACAGAGATCATGTGGCAGGTGGAAGGCTGGCAAATACTCGACCTCACTGTTTCTGAAATGCTAATGGTTTTCTACGGCAACTCTTGCATGCAAGGTCAGCTGCACTCCTGTAAAGCTCTCTTTTTTCATTGCTCTTCCCCATGAGCTCAGTCTGCACAGTTTCTTCCCACTGGGATGAGTGCTGTGGGACACACGTTCCCCACAAAGGCTGTCATCCATTCAGTTTGGCTGCATTACTTCCAGTCAAATCAACAAGAGCTGAGCCCCCCTTCCCCATTGATCTTTTCAAAGTTCCATCCCCGCTTTTTTCTGAGGCTCATTTGTGGATTAAAACTTTTCTGTCTCCTCTCTCCCATTTCCATCTGCAGGTTGGGTGCTGGTGAGCTCAACCCTCATAAAGAAACCACTGGTGGGGCAGAGCCATGGTGAAAATGCAGAAACCTCTTTGGAAGAAACTCCAGCCCAGCAACACCATTCCTGTGCTACAGTGGAAGAAGGACCCACAGGCCACCGTTGTTTTCAGAAATGGGCTGAGGCACTCCAGCAGTGAGGAACTGTCTGGGAAGGCGGAGGTCTTTAGAGCCATGGGCAGTGCAGCTTCAGAGGATGAAGCCCTTGGAGACTGCCCTTCTTCAACACCTGGAGGAGACAGCACAGGGGAATGGGTCCCTCCACACTGAAAGCTCACACTGGCTGAAAGTTAATGCAGAAATGGTAAATTCAGCTGCTTCTCTTCAGCTTCTCGCTGAAGTCATGCCCTTCTCTCTGCAATGTCCAGAAAAAGCAGACATTCTGTCCAATCCGGAGGCCCTTGGCACAACAAGCTGTAATGGCTCTCAGTCAAGGCTCTCCACAAGGTTCTGTGGCACACACCTAGATGGCTTATGTTCTTGTTTATCATTACAATACTAGTTCCACTATAAGTTTGAAGGCAAAAGGGCACTGGGATGAGTTCACCCCGGAAATGATGGAGGTCCGCCTGCCTTCACTGCCAAGGAGAGGCATGGCCTGTTAGACCATGTGCACAGACATCTGTGAGGAGGAGCCCTGAACTGCCCCGTACTGTCTGTTGTCACAGGCGGTGGCCGTCTGCTGGTTGCTGGAGGGAGGACTGATCATGTGCATCCCGTGATCCATCCCCGTGGAAAGGTATTGCCTCTCTCCAAAGGCCCCAGTGGATGGGGAAGAGCAGAGTAAAGTGCTTTGGGAGGTGGTCAGTTTCTCCGGGCTTGCCGCCAGCCTGGGGGAAGCAGGGAAATTGTATCCATAGAGGTTGTAGGGATTGTGCAGGGAGAAGGCGTTGTAGGAGCTCTGCTGCATGTGGCCACCACCAAACATGTGTGAAGAGGAGGAGGTGGAGGCAGGGTTGCCTGCTTGCATGACATACTGAAACTGGGAGCTGGGGAAGGATCCCAGCTGGCCGCTGTACGCCTCCATCTTGCTGTTGCTGGGCAGGGAGGAAGGAGCTGGCATTCCTGAGATCAAGGATGGAGTCCTCTGAGGCATGAAGGTTTCGGAGGGCTGCGAGGCAGAAGCAGTGCTGCTCTGCAGCCGGTTGTAGCCCCCGTCGCTCAGCCCTGGGTAGGTCTGCAGTGCTGCCATGTTGCTTCTGGCACACGGAGGATAATCAGACAGGTTGAGGTTGCAAAGCTGACTCTCCCGGCAGCCAACGTTGAAAGTGTTGGGGGCCAGATGGAAGGCTGGAGGAGAGCAGGATGGAGAGAGAAGGTGAGAGGAAGCAGATGGTGATGGGGTCCCCGTGCTGGAGGTGGTTGGGGAGGTTCCTGTGCTGCCTCCTGCAAAACAAAACGTGGGAGGATGTTCAGAGCCCTGCACCACATCTGCAGAATGAGACGGTCTCATTAAAAAACAGCTTAGTTTAGTAAAGAAGCGAGGGTGGTAAAATGGCCACTGGAAAACTCTGCCTTTCTTGGCAAGGGCACTCACTTTATTAATAGCATCCCTTGGCCTCTCCTTCTGCTTTTTTGTTATGATTTTGTTTTTAAATTGAGGTTTTATTCCCTTTTAAAATCGGAGAGGGAAGCAAGCCTGCCACAGAGTAACCCAAGGCATTGGGGAAAGCTGCAAGAAAGCACTGCTCCAACAGTCAAGAGATCTGCCATTTCCAGGCATGTTTATCTAGTCCTTTTTTGGGGAAAAAGAGTAATTTCTCTTCTCCTGGTCTGCAGGAAGACCACCAGTCAGTGAACTGTATGGTCCCACTGCAGATGTGCTTTTCCTTTTGCGCAGGGGCTTGCGGTGGGAAGTGGCTGAAGCCCTGTTGGACTTCTGCACCATTCAGTGTTTTTGTCAGCTGGCTCATGGTGCAGTGGGACTGTTTTAAGCCAGAAGAAACACTAAAATGAAGGGACACAGTTTCATGCTATAGCCTGTTCCACAGAGTGGAGAAAGGGGATGTGTCAGGATTTTCAATCATGTGCTCAAACTTTAAAAAGGGATTCCATATGTTGTACCACTGGCGTTAACAAAATATTGATATATATGCATGTCGGTAGGATCAACGCACAGTACAATATTTATGCTATGAATGATGGAATTGACCATTTTGCACAGCAGGGATGCTCACATGTTCTGACCTGGGAAAATAATACTGTGTAATAGTACCAAGAATGGTAACAAACTGAAAGTAAGTGATATGAAGAAGATGATGGCACAGCTTTGAGCTTGAGAAGAGATTATTTATAGGTAACATTATGAATTAGAGGAAGTGTTCTTGAACAACCAGGAAAATCAGTCCTGTGCTTATGGGAATTCAGTTTTCTCATACAAAACCTTTTGTTTTTATTTAAATTATTCTCTTTTTATGAGATCCCCTTTCTGCATCAGGGCACCTAACAGTGAAGGCTCTTCTGAAAGGACCAAAGAGGTGCTGGTGAAGACACTTGGCCAAGGAATAAGCAGACCCAGAAGAACCAGGAATACAACTGTTGAGGCAGTGTTTTCAACAAGGTGGAAGATGACAGATGAGAAGGGACTTGAAAAGAGGGTGTCAGAGCGAGCAGATGAAATTTCACCAAGGCAGAGATTGCACCCTGAGGATCAAAAATAAGGGACAGCTTTTTCTTGTATCACCTTTAGGAAAAAACAAACAGGAGGATTTTGAGACCAGTCTAGGTCTGCTGCAAAAAAAAAAGGGAGGAACTTAATGCAGTGTTGCTTGATGAAAAGAGAATAGGTGATGCTAGTGGTTAAGAGATATACTAGAAAGACAGGTTCTGTGTCAGTATATGATGGTGACAATGTGAGATTATATCTGACTCTTTCTGACACATCTAGGATGAAACAGATTGGGGAGTGAAAATGTAACCTTGAAACATTAATACTATTTGGGATTTTTTTAATCATATTTTTTTTAACCAGATTCAAAAAAACCTAAGAAAAATAGCATTGGGTAGAGTGATTGCTGTTGATCCAGGCGGCACTAACAAAATGCATGTTTGTGTGCTGCTAAGTCAAAGCAATCATTCCCATTACCAGGCACAGGAAAGGAATGCTTATCAGGTATTTCTTGGTGCTGAGCCACTGACTGCTTTTGTCATTCATTCAGAAGCACAAAAGAGAAGCATTGCATCAAGTCTCCATTAAAGTTAATGAAAGAAATTGAAGTTTCAAATGGCATCATGGACTCTGCATTCACGTCTTGACAATACTGAAATGCTCAAACTTTCTCACTTATTTTAGCTCCAGAGTTCAAAGGCTTTTTGTGTAAAATCCTAATTTAGCACTTATTTTAAAGGGTACGCTTCCCTGGTTCATTTAAGGTCTCTGACAGAAAACCTCGGGCAAATTTGGCTGTGATAAGTTAAGATGACCCCTCCTGCAGCCTTTCTCCCTGTCTCTGTTACAGGTTGTCAATACTGCAGCAGGGTCAGCAGAAGGGAAATCTGCCTCTACACAGTCTCATTGCAGCCTGTTTTAGCTGAAATTACCAACAAAGGTGGGATTGAACTGAGGTACACAAATACTGACACGCACTTTTCTGTTAGCCCTGATGTAAAGAGCACAACCTCCGACAGGGAGGACAGACAGACAGCTGAATTCATGTAACACCTTCTACTTATCCAAGACCAAGATACAGAGGTCACATACTCACAAAATAAATACAGCACTAAGTGAGGTGCATTTAACCCACAGTAAACCTGCTCTTGATTCTTTACACCATATATCTCATGAGCTGCAGAAAGTGACTTTCTTGCTGACAGTGTCGAGAATAAGTAAAAATGCATATACATATGTGAATGAGTATTTAACGATCTGTTTGAAATAAAATACATAGAATAAATTATTAAATGCAAAGTCTTCATTTCAGTCTTCCTTCACCCCACAGTTAACCTTTAAAACCTAAGTAGGAGAAAAGTTATCTCAAGCATTAGACCTTATCCATCTGCTAAGGAGCTACAATCCAGCCACACCCATAACTGAGGCTTTGGATACATTACACAGAGTAAGAAGAGGTTGCTCATTAACAATTGCAAGGATTGCTGAATGGTTCCAAAAGTGAGAATTGCACATTTCAGGTCATCCCCAAAGAGGGACTGAGTGATTCTGCTTTGAATAATCCCTATTTGCAGGCCAACAGGAAAACCCCAAAGCAACAGCACAGCAGTTAGGAAACAGAGTAAAAAAGATTTTTCTTTTTCTCTGTAATTTCAAAATGATGAGCAGGTAAGAGATCCATTAACAGGAGCAAACACCAAACCTGCCAACTGTCTTTCAAGAATGCTTTGCTGCCAATGCCAACCACAAGCACAGGATACACCACACTTGTGCTGCAATAGAGCATAACACTGAAGCAGGAAGTTCCTGATCATTTGCAGCGTAATCTTTATGCCTTTAAGCAGAACAGAAACAATACAAAGCAAGGCCTGTCTCAGCTCATTCTCTTCAGAACAGCTCCACTCTGCTCTGAATGATATTTCTTATCCATCTTTGCTGGCAGCCCTAAGTATGGGCCAAACACAACCTGGACTTTTGTGAAGTTATAACTTGGTCTGCAGTTACAAGGTCAGCCAAATACCCCTAGAGATGGCAGCAAGCCCAGCAAATATATCCACACCATACTACAGTCTGGGATACACAGATGTGTATGTCATTTTAATGGAAGGCATGGATACAAACCAATCTAGTTAAACTGATACACAAAACTATGTTTAGGTCTGGTTTAAGTCAACTGAAACCACATTTAAGCAAGGATAAAACAAATGCCTCAATAATTCTTCTCTGTTCCTTTTCTTTACCCACTGTTTCCCCTGTCAACACCAAAAGCATTTACCAGTAATGTCACAGTATCTTTCACCTCCACACTTATAATGATTCTGGAGTGATTAATTACTATTTTGACCAGCCTCCAGTAGATCATTTTTTGGCTCTGCAGACATCAGTCTCACGTATGTGTGGTTATCAAGTCACATTTGTACAAAATACAGAACTTCAGAGGCCCCTCCTTTGTATCTGAACCCTGCCCTGCATGGCAGATGAAAGTGTCTGTCCTCACAGTGTCCTGCTGTTATGTCCAGGGCTTAGCCAAGCAATGCTGTCATCCTGAGAGGAGCTTGTTCTCTGTCTGGGCATACAAGTGATAACTAAGCTGACCTTATCAAAAGGACAGAAGCATTTTCAATGAGGGGGAGTGGAGAATGGTCTAGTGAAAGAGAAGTAAAAATTTGCAAACTGGACTAAGAAGAAATCATTGGTAAGGAGGGAAGATGGGAAAAAGAAGAATGCAATCATGGTGGAAGAGAGTGAAACCCTATGAAGAGGGTGGGATGTAAAGGCAACCTTCTTCCTCATGCCAGCATTTTCTCTTGTGACACTACATAAAAATGTTGTCTGTGCACCAGTGTCAGTGTCAGTGTCCACAGGGGTTAGGGAAGAAATTACAGCTTTTCCTCTGGGTATCAACAAGAACTGCCATTAAAATATCATCTCAAGTAGCTTATGACTGATCTTTCCTTCCTGTCACCCATGTCCATCTAAGCCTCGGTAAGGGTGGTGTCTTCTTGTATGTTCCAAATAAACCCTTGCTATTGCTTTTACCTAGGCTGAGCTTGTGTTAAGAATAATTCAGAGTAAACTGCAAGTCCAAACATACCCAGTCCATGGGTATGATGTGCCTTAAAATGAGGGGCTGGAGTATTCTTGAAGCATTCAACATGCTAGGGCATCTGAAATGCTACAGGGACTTCTTCCACACAGGGCAGGTCACGTAGAGAACTTCTAACACTGCAGTGTAGATGGAAAACACATCTGCCAGCAGCCATTAGCAAAGGAGCTTTCTGGCAACAGCCAGATAGTGGGGAGAGCATCAGTGCCAAGGGAGTCTGAAGCAATTGTGAATGGAAAATTTTCTGGGATCTCTCTTACGAATGACACCATACTATTCACTTGACCCACAACTTATCCCAAACTCCTTTATCTGAAGGGTGCACATAAATGAAGCTTTGGACACCACCACAGCATAGTTTCCTTGCTAAAGTTTCCAGTCACTGGTTGCTACCATCACCTGCAGTGCCTCCGTACAAACCTCTCGGTCCTTGAAGTCCTTGCTTAGTGCAGAGGAGGAGATCGAGTGCAAGGTGAAGCCATTGTCAGCACAAGATACCTGACATGATTGCCATGCCCTGTGCAATGGCAAAGTCTCACCAGACAGACAACAGCTTTAGAGCAGTTTGGGCAACTTGGTTGCAGACTGCAGCTCTCAGAATGGCTGGTCTCAGATGGTGATGACCTGGTATTCACTGTCACATTGCACACAGATGTGGCTGCAGGTCCTCGGAGCTTGTGCCTTACTTTCTAACAAGGATGGGAACAGCAAGGGGATTTGTCTTAAGATTTTACATTTTAATGGGTCAGGTAGCATGAAGTTATTCTTTGAGTACAAGTGCTTCTTAAACAGTTCAACCCACTTCCACCTACAAGCTACTTTAGCTTATGACCAGATAGGAACCACAGGCCAGCCCACAGCCTGGAGGCTGTACTGAGCCCAGCAGAACAGTGTCTGGTGACAGCCTCAGCCAAGCCACCTCCTTCCACCTTCCTATGTGAACAGGACTTAACTCAAAAGCCAGATGCTTGGGTTGATATGTGCACAACCTTACCTATCCATCTCCTGGATAAGTCACAGGCCCTCTTCTGACACATGCCCAAGATGCTGGCATTGTCATCATGTGATAGGCACATGTCCAAGTCCTGAGGGTGCAGGAAAAAGGGGCTGTGGCTCTTTTTCACCTGGCCCCCATTCACCTGGCTCACGATTCTCCTCCTGGCACTTAACCTGAGTAAATAAGCCCTCCTGAGAGGCAGTTTATATTCACTTGGGCACAGAGCCACGATAATGGAACTCTCCAGCTTTCCAAATGGAGCTGGCCGAGAGCTGGCATGTGTCTGGCCAGCATGGAGCGCAGAGGAGCCTGTGCATGCAGATGTACTCTAAGTCATTCCTGAAAGGTCTGGTTTATGTGAGGACTCTACAGACTTGTATACATATGTACAGGGTCTTTCTAAAGCACAGGGAAGAGCAACTCTTCACAGTGTTTTGCAGTGTTCTAGCCTTGGACACAGCAGTAAATAAATGTAATGGCATGCATGCAGGAAAACAAATTTGAACAAAAAGTCAAAATCCCATTCCCATTCTCGGCACTTGTACACGCACCCTAAGTATGACTTACGAAATTTACTCTCTGTCTTCCAAGTTACTTCACCTTTGGTTGCAGAACAAGAATTAAATTTGTTAATTGCCCAAAGATGGGAATCTGAGGGAGTAATGAGGTCAGGAGGGAGGGTTTATGCAGATTGCCAGGTGGTCAGACTGAGATTATGAGGCCAGAGTGTGCCACTGTAACTATCTGATCTCATGTCCTTTTGGAGCCAGGCGTAGCACAAACCTGGATCCACTTCTGCTTCAAGCAGCACATGCCTCAGTCCTGCTTGATGCCTCCAGACATCTAAATGCCACAATATCAGGTGTCACTCCTGCTCTCACCTATCATGACAACTTTTTTCTTGCAAATGTAACTGGCAGCCCAAGATCTCTGCTCCCATTCCTAACTTTCCAAAACTCAAACCCAAAACCATCAGAAGGACTGAAAGATTCTTCCTTGCCATTACTATCCCTCTGAGTTCCCTCTTCACCACCTTGGAAAACTAAACAGTTTTGATGCCTTATCCTTGTCACCAAGGAAAGGCAGGGGCACCTGATCTGTGATATATTGGACTTTCTTTTTTTTCTTTCCCCATTTTTAGGAGTGAAAACTTCCCACTTTCATTGGAATGAGAGCCATTTCTGTCTTCACAGAATGTAGCTGCCCTTTTTCTCTCTAGACCCCTTGGCCAATTATCAAATTATGAATCCGCTGGTAAAATCTTTAAAAGGCCCAAATGAGACTCAAAACCTACCACATGCCAAGTTGCTGGGTTGTAGAGGAAACATAAAGAGTGCTTTGTAGTTCTTTGGGATACAGCTCACAGAGCACATTAAAAAGAAAGATGATTATGGCAATAGATTTAAGGGGGAAAGTATGCACTGTATGGCACAAAAGTGAGGAATGACAGAAAATTTTGGTTAAGGTTAGCAAATTATAGAGAAGGACTTTTTAAATAAGTTTGCCTCAAATTACAAGAATCACTGAAATTAATGGTAGATATAGAACAACTCAGAATAATACTTTCCTTTAGCTCTTACAGATTTCTGCAGCACAAACTGAGCAGTCAGAAAGTTAGAGATAAAATTTGCCTTGGTCACTCTGCAAGATAAAACATTTTCAAGATCTAATGGAAAAAGCCAACCCTTTTTTTGAATGTGGACAAAAAGTACAATTCAGGACATCTGATTTCCATGCCCATCCATATCCAGAGCACCAATGGAGCTGAGGAAAAATGTCACAGTAGTGTGGCAAGCTCAAGGAACACATAATTTTCTATTCATAACAAAATAATGTGTTAGTCTGAGGAAACTGTACAAATCTTCAAAGTATCATTGCCCACCTCCAGTCATTCATGAGAAATCTGATCACCACTCATCAGATAACAGAGACTTGGGCTTCAGTCACTGAAATTCAGAGTAAACACCTCTCTGGAGTAACAGAGCACTTCAGGCTGCTTTCAAGTCATCAGAAAGTGGCACAGACTTTGACTTCCAGCCCCTCGTGTCACACCTGGGAGGGAATTTTAGTTTTTCAGTGAAGCACCAAAATTGTCCCTTCTCTAAAGAAAAGCTGTCTGCAGCTCAACCAAGAAGAAACTGGAACTGTTTGTTCCCTGGTGCTTTGTTTAAATGAGGCAATCTACGAGTCATTTGAAGTATGTAGCAGAAAACAGCACTTGATCCCAATAACTCTGGCAACAACCTCTCTGTTTCCAATCTCCTCTTCAAGGTCAAAAGAATCAAGAAGATAATTGACTCCACACCCAGCTCTCTGACCTCTGCCAATAGCCTAGACTGTTCACAATTGATTTTGAAAGGAAAGCAGCATCCAGATTTTCCTGGTGGCATTGCTGAGAGAACAGATGGCTCCCTTTGGGAGGCAAGGGGCCAATCAGATGAATTTGTAGGTGGTTCAACTTCGTTTGGTGTAAGCAGCTCCACTCTTTTGGGACACTGTTTTTGGGATCTAGGATCTCAGATAAAGCCAAAAGGATCTTAGCAGTTATTTACTTCTTTCTGCCTCCAGGACCTGTGATGCCTTCAGATGAAGTTCTGGAGGGCTCAGTCTTCCGTCCACTTGATACCAGTAAGCATTTGTGCACTCAGGATTTTGTTTTCATATGGGTGCAATCAGGGCAGCTCTCTGAGCACCACCTCCATGGGTGAAGAATTCTAGACTGAATCAGTAACCGGCAGGACAGACTTTGGCAAGATAGAGGTGATGTCTGCCCGGAAAGGGAAGTGTTTACAGAGAAGCTGGAAAAGCAGCAACACCTCAGCTCAGCATATCTGTCTCGTATCTGCTGATAGACCAGGCGGACTTAGGGTCTGTCTGGAAATATCGTTACTACAAGAAAATATAGTTCCTTTCCAGCAGTAAATGAGGCCTTTGAATCTCTTCCACACAGAGGAGATGGAGCCTTTTGTGCATGTCCTTGTTGATACAAGCCTGCAGGTTAAGATGTTCCCCTCTCAGAATGGGACAGTAGGACCTGTACTCAATCAGTTTGTACATGCATGCTGCTCTACAGATAGCACCAGCTGTCTTACCAGCGAGAAACACACCCCTCTTTCCTTCTAGTACCCTTTTAGACAATTTTCAGTGCTAACCTCCAGAACCACTAATGTCAATTTTGCAGACTAAGAGGTGGGCTCTCTGCCTCAGGTTTCCAGTCCAAGATCAATGCCATGCTCAAGTTGGTGGAGAAAGGTTTGAATCTACTGAATCTACTCTTTGGTGTAGTTCTCAGCAAAGGCACTTAAGCAAAGAACCCAACAGGAAGGAAAGCTGCCTTGACACCTCACCAGTCAAGGATAAGATGCTTGACTCTTGCAGATTTGGTATGCATGTGTCACAACTGTAATTTACTGGTGAAGTGAATTTTTATGTGCTGCAAACTTACTGCTACACCACATCACGTGACTCTTATACTGGTCCTGAATTTCTGCTTAGGAGGCAATCCTTTTTACCAGCTGCCAGGGTACCTTTGATTTCACTTCTTGCATAAGTCATCAGCTTTTGGAGGAAGGATTAGATACTGATCACTATCCTAATATCGTCCCTGTGCCTTTCTAGTCTCTATGTCCTCACAAAACTTACAGTCACTGATAGTGATCTGCTCATCACAATATCCTGTGGGAAAACTGGATATAGCACAGGAACAAGCAATAGCTCTTTTTACTCTTAGAAAGTGACATAATGCAGTTACTGGAACTCTTATTTTCTTTTTTGCCCTCTCTCTTTTTTTTTTTTTTTTAATGTTCCCTTTTAAAATCAAGAAACTGAACCACAAATTTTTAATAATGAGAATCTGGATGAGGTTCAATCTAAATTTCGAAAATATATTCCAATTAAAGACTTTAATAGGTTCTTGGCTTTCCTCACATCTCATTGCCATGTGCATTCAATAATCCCAAGCCCCCTTTTTCCCTAGTAGTAAGTAGACTGCAGTGTGGGTGATATCATTCCCCAGAAGGTCAGCTGCTCCTGGACTGCCATTTTCTGAGCATTTCATGCAAAGGTCTTGTTAAGGGGGGGACTTCTTTCTTTCAAAACTGGCTGCAGATCTGCTGTGATGGTGTCAAATACTGTGTTCACTCTTGCAAAGCTGCAGAGACTTTTGGATTTTGTGCTCCAAAAGAGAAGTTTTGTTCTCAAGCCAGAGGGTCTCACTGACAGAAGCAGTGTGTTCTTTTCCTTGGTAGGACAACATGGGGACCACTCAGGTCACAGCCCTGCAGGGACTTGCTGATGTGCTTTCCTGCAACAGCAACAACTAAAGCTCCTGGACTGCCAGATTCAGCCACACCAGGCATCTGCTACTGGGTGCAGCTGAAACCTATCATTGTGCAGATTAGAAAGTTATTTAATCTCTGTATGAAACAGCTGCATCCAGCACACCAAGTATCGATTCTGGTGTGTCACTGTGGCCCTTGTTCCACATACAGCTTGGGCCAAACAAGTGATCAAAGTGCTCGGATGGATGTTGCATGGCAGAAAGGATAATGTGGAAAAAATTACAATATCTTCAGATAATTGTATCATGTGGATGCATCTGGAATACTCTGTGCAGACTTGTGTTTAAAGAAATGATTAAGAACCTGGAAAACTTCCCATTAAATGAGAAATTAAATGACTGATGCTATTCACTTTGAGAGGCACAGAAGAGGGACATAAAAACCTCTGAAGCAATTCAATGTATGAAGAAGGTGGATAAGGGGGAACTTCTCCTTGGCTCTTAACACCCCACAAAAAGGGATGAACATTTAGCTAGAGCAGAAAAAATTGAAGTCTCTTGAAGGAAGCATGTTTCACACAGTTTTTTCGTACAAACATGGAAATTAGTCAGAAGAGTGTATCCAGGATGGGTGACAAAAAGCTACCACATATTCTCTCTGCAAGATAGTAGAGGTGATAAAGATTTGTTATTTGAGCTTCTTTTTTATTAACTGTACAAACTGAGGTTTTCCTTCTCAGCCAATAAATCATCCTACATTTTTTTCCCCAAATCCTCTTCAATCTCTTTCCATCCTTTAAAAGGATGTACAGTAGAAAACTACATTTTAATGTCAGTTTGCAGCTGGGAAACTGCCTCCCCACTGTTCTTTTCTCTACACCAAAGGTTGTGTGTTTTTATCACAGTATTACACACACTATCCATTTCCTGTGTAGTGGCTTATCCAAAGTCTTGTCAGTGCCAAGGTTTTCCAGCAAACTTTCTAGACATGTGGTGTTATGTCTGGCTGAACCAAAAGCTGTGCTTTGTTTGCATGCTTGCAGGCTACCAAGCCATCTCTTTTGGTCTTACTACCTTTGCCATCATCATTACTGACCACTTTGCAGTAGTTTTGAGATTTGCACCTTTTAGGAACTGCACTGTTTCACTTAGCTCTGGACAAGTTAATGCTTGAACCAGCCTCTGCAGAGTAATACTGGGATTGTCCTCGCTGGATGGTGTATTTGTAGTTTTCACATCAGCTTTGAGATCAATCAGCTACTCATTTCAAAATACACACTAACGCTAACTTTTCCAAATTGGCACATGTGGCAATACATCAAACGTTCTCCAAAAATCATCATACCTATATAGTTATTTCTATCAGTGAAACCTCTAACCTGACCAAATAGTTCAGCTGGGTTTGTCTGACAAAACAGTTTTGGAAAAGACAGATAGCAACTTTATTTTATGAAAAAATTATCAAGTGACAAAAGAAAAGCTAAACATCTGTAGCAATCCATTGCACAGAGAAAATAGCTGGAAGGCAGCATATTTATGCTGTTGGCATCCCAAGCTTTTGCCCCAGAAAACACCATTTTTCCTACTAGAGTAAGATGGACCCATCTCTAGACAATCAAACTGATTTTCACAGTTTCTACAAGAGAACTGTTCCAGCACTTCCTTAGACTTTGTGTAACTGGAACCTATTGCTTTTTTTCCTATCTGCCACAAACAGCATCCTGTTTTAGTACTATTATATATTCTCTTCCTCCTCACAGGCTGAACAATAGTAACTTGCTCCTCACCAATAAAGTTTCTCCTAGGCCTGTGGCCACTTTTGGTGCCCTCATCTTGTCTCTCTGCAGTAAGAATGCACTGCTGTTTACCTGCAGTGGACACATCTAGCCCCAAAAGTCTCCTGTAGCCCCCATGCAATTTCCCAATAAACAATTCAGGGGATAAAAGGAAAGCTTGCAATTCCTCAAATGTTTATTCAGAAATGTCACATATTCACCCAGCTTTGGAGACTACAGCAGGATCTACAATTAAAGTATCTGTTTATTAAAATAATACTCTGAAAACTTAGAATTCATAAATACACAAAGGGTATGAGATAACATCATGCAGCTTAGAGCACTGAAGCTCCAGATGGGGGAGAGGAGAAAACTCCGGGCAAGTCACCTCCACATAAAGACTGGCTAAGGCTCAGAGGATCTGAGGTGCAGTAGCTTATGCTGATGTTAAACACCAGTGATTTACTCACCTGTCACCCAGTTCATGTGCTCAAAGCAAGGAGACAAAGAGGTGCGGACACAATATATTCTGGTTGTCTCATATTTGGAGGGAAGAATCACATGTGGCTAAAAGCCACCAGAGCATTTCTTGCTTTCTGCCAGCAATTCCAAGGCCTCCAGACCAGCATATTTGTCCTGGCCTTTGGGGACTGTCCCAGCAGCCAGAAATTAATACAGAGTGTGTTTGTGCCTTGGCTTTGCGCCTATTTTTGAGACCAGGGGTCAGCTTGTTACAGCAACTACCTGAGAAGTGAGCACTATGAGGGTTTGAATATTTTATATTTATTATCTTGAGATCATTTCACATGGTTAAACACAGAGCTCAAAGGCACTTTTTTATAATGAGTTATTAGGTTCTGAGATCAACCTGTGAGCACAATTTCAGTTAAGGTCTGCCCTAGGCTTTGTTGTCTGTGGTGCAGTGGTTGTGGTCTGCATAGGGCCTGCTGGTCACAGGATACTGGATTGCTTCCTGGTTTTTCAGCTGCCAAACTATATTATAACAACCTAAAAATACATTAAATATTTTCCTTTCCTAATATTACCTTACCACGTAAGCAGTAGTTGGACATGCAACTAGGATGTTATCTGATAACCATGCGGAGGGAGATGGGTGAGACACTGGAGAGAGGCTGCTTCAGTGGCTGTGACCAGGAGGAAAGGCTGTTATGTTTCTATTTAGGTGGGTGATGAAAACATTTCTGAATCCCTGCTTTAACCCACCTCTGACCACATGCCCCACTACAAGTGCTCCTCAACACAAGTCCCTGAGCTTGTGCAAAATCTGTCCTGCCCCACAGAAGAGCTGTGCTGTTTAAGAAGAGTTGGGTGGTCATGTGAAGACCATGCACGGGGGAGTCTTACACATCTGACTGGAATGTGCTCTGTCCTACTCTGATGCTGTGCCATCAGACAAATTATTCATCAGGTGACCTGGGCTCTGGTTGCATGTGGAATTGGGGTGGGGTGGGAAGAGATTCCTGTTCTGGACACCCTTCTGATTCTGTCTCCTTGATGGGCAGCCCAACAGCCACTGCTGCTTCCCTACCTCTGGAGGAGGTCACACCACCCCCAGGTGGATTCGAGGTCTGGAGGGAAGCTCAACTGTGAGAGGCTGGAGAATCTGCTGTGTGGGGCAGGCATTTGGTTTTGATTTTTTTAACCTCACTGCTGTCACATTTGAACACTGTTTTAAACTGTTTCTTTTCTTCCATGTATGTTGGAATAGAAGAAGTATCAGGCTGCCTTGATACCTCTATTCTCAGTGACCACTGTGTTTTTAACTAGAAATAGCTGCACTAAAGTGGATGGGAAAGACCTATCTCTGCAAAAAGCAAAATAGCAACACAGCCTGAAACTGGAGATGAAAGCCCTACTTAACAAATGAGATATGTAAAGGGCAGAAGCTATGAAAAGACACAGCATGAACAAGTGGATAACACTTGGCCTATCCAATAATTCCTCCCAGATTCTTACTAGCAGAAAGTCTCTCCAGCACGGCCACTGGGTTTTGAAATCAAGGTAGTGTGACCCCAGAAGGAGGCACATTCTTGGTTTCCTAAAGCTTCCAGAGGACACACCCCCCTTCCCCTGTGTTTCCACACAAATGGGAAATGTTAACTGTAATGGAGAACAATGTGCTTGACTTGGTTGAGCATTTCTTCAGTCTTTGCTCTCTTCACATTTAATTCATGCTGTGTAGTTGGGCTGGTTCACCTAAACTTACAATCCTTCCTGCTCCTCCTTCTAGCCCTCTTAGGACTCTAGCTCCAGCACTAGAGAGACCACGGTGGTCAGGTGGTTCCATTGCACCTCATAAAGCATGGCCTGTCCACCATTTCCATCACCCTCTCTGCTCTGTGTCCTTTCACTTCAACCAAGAGCTCAACAATGTGTGTGATATCCCCATTCCAGTCACTGGACACACAGCAAAATGTGTTGCTGCTCTTACATCCTCTTCTCCTGCTCTTTCCACAGCTCTTTGCATTTCCCTTTGTACGCTCACCTTGCTGCTTCTGCATGGTAGTGAAATCTTCAAAGGTGAGAGTGCGCACGGGGGGCCTCCAGAAGGCATAGGTCTCCATGATGGCCTCCAGCCCTGTCCTGTGCAAAGAAAAGAAAACAAGGAGTGAATAAGCATGTCAGTCAGCTGGGGGTAGAGTCACCAAGGAAAGAAGGCTCTGACCTTGCTTGACAGGCTGCCAGAGGCCACCAAAAGGACGTGTTGGCATCTGTGAATTCCTCAAGTGAGCCTTTCAGCACAGGTGCTGACCACCAGAGTAAAATGAAATTTCCCCAACCTGGGATTTCAAAAGCTCCTAACATTATCTCAATGCCTTTTTCCTTTCTAGCAAGAATCTCAATCCTTCTGTCTGCTTTCAGGGAACACATGACTGCCAGCTCCTCGAGGCATACTCAGTTTATCATTCAGTGGCCCTCCACACTTTGTGGATGAAAGTTGTCATGCAAAAAAGGGAGATCTGGGATTCAGCCTATGGAGTCGGATAGATTTTGTGAATTGCCTTTCCCTGCCTTTCCATAGTTCTGGACACTGTTCTGAAGGCTGTTCTGAAGTGCTATGGGAAGCCATCAAAAAGCGAATCTCCTAGGGTTTGAACTTTGACTAGAAATGCATAAGATGCACTTTCTAAAGGATCAGTGATGTATCTGCTTTGGGTCCCTAACTCACCACAAAGACATATCAAAGAGAAAAAGCCAAAAATCAAGTGAGAATTTTTCTTCTTGAAGGGTTGGGGTCTCTGATTTGTTCTTATTATCACGAGCTAGCTCTGCTTCAAGTCTCTTAACTCTGCAGGCTCAGTGAGGTCATAGGTACCTTATCAAACCCCCTGAGTTTCTTCCAAGGAAAAGCATTCCTCAGTGGAAGCTGCACACTGCTCTGTTCCCCATTCCTCACCTTCCCCTGCCTGTTTTCCAGCAGTAGGTTATAGCCCTTGCACTGACTGAACACCAGTAGAGATTCTTCATCAAATGTGAGAACATATCCCCTTTCAATGCAAAAGGCACAACATCCCCAGAGCCTCTCATCAGATGTTGAGCTGACACTGGAGCTGCCTTTTGCTTCTGAAAATGTTTTTCTGCACGTGCCTCCACTCACCCAGTTAACTTTCCAAAGTCTCCCCGGAAGCTTGGATGCTTTAAATACATTGGAGTTGGCAAACTAAACTCTGTATTTTAAGAGGAGGTTTAGAAGAGAGGTTGTTGCATGGTGTTTATTAGCTGCTAAGCTGTTAGAAGTAGAAACAGAAGACATCTCTGCATAGCAGTCTCACACTAGTGCTGAGCACATTACAACAAAACTATTTGGTTAATACAGCGGCCTCTGCCAGCTCACGGAGCTCACAGACAACACGGCAGGGCAGAATTTGAACCCATCTGCTAAGCTGGGCTCTGTGTGCAAACGCTGCCCTTTGATTACCAGTACTACCCCCAGGATTTCCTCTGCTCTGTGTGAAAGTCACACATGTTCAGCCTCCATCTTCTCCTCAGCACACACAGCCAGGAAGAGAACGATACCTTTTCTGCAGCCTCACGGAATGATCCCCAGCCCAAACGCTGAGGTAAGACTTTCTGGTACCGTACATCCAGGGGACATAAAATACCCTGAACAAGTCGCAGTGCAACCAGACCTGCTGTTTAAAGGACCTGCCTTGATGATTAGAACCACGTAATATACCCAGAAAGGCAGATTGAAAGTTCCAGCTGTGCTAATCCAGCTGCTCTGTGTCTGCCACAGGATCATGTGGGGAAGCAGGGAGGCCAACTCACTAAAACCAGTGGACACACAGCCTGGCTCAGTCATTAGATCCCCATGTACATAACTCCACTCAGCACCAGCATCAGACTTCTAGCTCTGCTCTCACAACTCCCTCTCAGTAAAATCCAATCCCTGATGGAAGGTGGTTCAGGGAAACAGTAAAGGCAGGTTACAGCTATTACCACTGCCTCTCCCTGGAGCCTACATCATTGTCAGCTAAACAACTGACTCACAATTCAAAGTTTCTAGCTCTCCATTTACCACTTTCCCCTCTATCAATACAGGTTTAGAAGTTTTTCTACTTCTAAAAGAAAAGAAAAAAAGAGAAAGTCAAGAGATAATAAAAAAAAAGAAATAAAACAGTAAATCAGGAATAATATACTGCTTTCAAGGGTTGGACTTAACTGTGTCTGTGAGCTGATAAGGGTAAATGGCAGCACTGAGAGTGTCAGAGCAGCTTGTAAAGCTGCTCTATTCCTGTCCTGTATGTCAGGGGAAGGAAAGATGCCAACACCAACCAGGACCTACCACCCCCTCCTCCGGGGGAGCAGTTCTACAACAGCCCCATTGCTGTGGGCAGGGCTCCTGTCACTCTTCCCTTTCCACACTGTAAGTGCTGGCAGCAACACTGTGGCTTTGCCCTGCAATGCTAAGGGCAGCAGGGTGTCACAGGTACCTGAAGAATGAATGTCAAACTCCACAGCTGGCTCTTCCTGCCCCAAATGTGAGTCCTTTTCTCCCCATAAGTATGCATGTGTTGAACATGTGTTATAAAACATCCTTTCTGAGCATGTGGGTGACAGAGCTCAAAGTTATGTCCACTTCTCCCATGCACAAATTTAAGCTCCCATATACTTGACCAACCTTTTTTCCCAATTCGTTTGTAGGTTGGTTTTTTTTCTTTGGCTTGTGTTTTTGGGGCTTTTTTCCTTTGCACAGAAAATATGTTGTGGGTGTTTTTGAAATAGTATCTGAGCAGAACACATCCTTACTGAATTTTCACATCATTCCATGTATCAGACAAGATCCATGACACAGCAGCTTCATGTGTTAACTTGTTGGGCACCTACCACCCCATGTATGGAGTCTTGCAGAACAAAAACATGCAGTCATGCTAAAAAATATCTTTTGGTGAGAATGCACACCACCTTTGTGTGACTGATTTTACAACCCTGTCCCCAGCCTTTCTTCTGTCTGTGATGCATTCCTATTTTTGAAAGAAAATGTTGAGGCGATGAGGTAGGAATCAAGAAATTTTATCCCTGTCAACTCTAATAACCATCTTTCCCCTAGCAGTTTATGACATTGGTGTGCTCTCCTAGTCAGCAGAAATACTGGAGTGCTCTTCCACGTGTGTGTTCCAACCCCTAGCAGGGAAAAGAATCCCCACCTGGCCAGTGAAGAGACATTTTGGGACAACAATAAAGGCTGACACAAAAATGATTGTTTTCAGCATTTCTGAAATCTCAGGAAATTTGGTGGGCCTTTGGTGAGGGCTGCTGATACCAAGTGTGCTGAACATTATCCATGTGGCATCTACTTTCTCTTCCAAAGAACTGCACTGAAAAATTCACTTCAAACTATCTATCAGGCCATAAACCCTTCCCTCTCACACCATCTTTATGAAGGAAGTAAAAAAAAAAAAGTATCAGAAGAGGACTCACTGCCAGCATTTTTTTAATAAGGTCAGTCCTTTAAAAGGTATCCAAAATTTGCTCTCTCTTTTTCATTCATTCTTTTATTTTTAGTGCTATAAAGTTTTAATAATAGGCAATAAATGAAACAGTTCCATTGTCTGAAAAATGAAACGAGCTATCTGTGCACCTCCATAATCCATCCCACATGGCTGATCTTGCCATTCCCACTACACACAGGATTCAGGTCATTGTTTCATTGTTTGCTGGGGAAGCCAAACTATCGGCTCCAAGTGCCCTCCTGGCTCTCTTATCCTAGACAAAAGCTCAAAGAGCATTTCCAACACAAACAACTTTTATTCACCTCAGGTGCCCACATCTGAAAGTAAAGTGCTCTTGTTTGCCTTCAGCATAGGGATCTTTCTTCCATCACCCTGCTGAGTTTCCTGACTGTTGTCCCTTCTGGCCTCCTGCTAGATAAGGAGCTCCTGCAAGTATCCCACTGTCAGATGAACTTTACCCAGTCTCCAAAAATAGTCTCTGTGGCATTAAACCTACACCCTCACTACCCAAACATTTGGTTGTCTGAGCTCCATATGTCAAAAACTCTGGTTTCTCAACCTCTTGAAGTTCAGGAAAGCAACCAAGTAAAAACCTGTCTCATTCATACATTATGTAGGTATTCTTTCACCACCACGAAACTTCTCTGTCAACACCAGGAACTTCTCTTGTTGCATTTTTACAGATGCTTCATGTGCTTTTGCAAAAAGTGAAGAAGGACCAAAAATTAGGTAGAGAGAATCTCTAATAAGCAGCAACTAAGACTTGGCTTTCAAACACAGGCTGACTCCCTAATCCAACAAGGCTAGTGGCTAGATTGCTGAACACCATTACTTAACATGGTTTGAGTATTCAGAGAATGCAAAACAAGACAATTGTCCAACTGCTGAGCTGTTCCCATCCTTCCCTCTGAAACATCTCACTGCTCCTTCTCCCAGCTCAAAGACTGAGGCAGTAAGCCGTGAAGAGATACTCATGAAAATAACTGAAAGACATCTGAGAAAGGATCTGGGAAAAGACTGCTCCCCCATATGGATACAGGCAGTGGCATCATGATCTGGAGACATCACCCTGTCCCCTGAGCAGCAAGGTTTTAACAGTCTCTAATGAAGGGAGACCACAGTCATGAGGAAACATAGGGGAAGGCTGCAAGCTGATGGAAGTGAAAGATTTAAAATGGAAGTTAGTTTTAAAAACAACAGTCAACTCCATAATTTATGCAGCATACAACAACAGTGAAACAATAACAGAATAAAGAAGTGTAGGAAAAACATCCATCTACATTTAATGGAAGAGCCTCAACACAAAGCAGAAAGGGAATGTCCTAGGGAAGAAGTGGTTTAAGAGGTCTTTTTCTTCCACCATGCTCTGCTTTTTCCCTAGGGGTTCTTTCCTCTGTCTTTTGCTGGCAAACTCTTACCATGGCTCTGACTCAGTATCCCATGTCACTGGTATATGATGTCCTGGAGCCACCTCAGAATTCTGCATCTTCTGCTGCTGCCACACCTTTTATTTTTTCTTTTAAGATCTTACACATAAAACCTCTTGAATGTATATCTGATTAACAAACAGCCCTTTTTCAAATTACCCTATTTCTCTTGCAAAGGAGACCTACATTTTTGGTGGGACATTCTCCAGCCCCAGCCCGATGCACTGCAGTTGACTGAAGTTGTGGGAAAGATGTGGGAAGTTGCTGAGCATCACAGTTGTTAATCCAATTGACCAGTGATCTTGGTGAGATTACAAATTCACAAGGGCAAGAAGAGCCATCCAGCACAGTTACAAAAAGTCCCATTTGGAGAGTTCTTTCCACACAGAGCTTGGACCTTACTGCTTTTCACTGTCCCATGTGTGTATCTCTGATGTGTCCTCTGGAAAGGGAGCAGCTGGGCATTAGTGTCCTCCTTTAGCTGACAACAGCAGTGCAACTGCAGCCAGACCACTGCTTGTGAGGCAGGCGCCTGACTGCTATATATGCTTGCAAATACCTTTGCCTGGTTTTTTCTTCCTAAAGCCTCAGGCTGCTCCCTTTGATGTGTAATACCTTAAAGATTTTAATTCCTCTTTACATCAGCAGAGAGCCTTACTGAGCCCTCCCCACAGCTGCAGCCGTGTAGCAATTTCCTGCCCTTTCTTAAATCAATGAGCTACAAAGATCAGTAATTCCCAACCTTTTCAGGAAACTGTCCAAATTCACTGAGCTAGGACTTTATTAATGTCTTCCACATTAATACAGCCCACCATGTACCTGGAACTGCATCAATCCCTCTCCCAAACCCAGCCCCCAGTACAGCTGTATCTCTGCACACGGGGAAGATCTTGCACCCAGGACACACACACTACTTTCCCCACACAGAAGAGGAGAGCAAAAGAAAAGTCCTGTATGCCTTAAGGAGAATTGATGCTCACAGTGGAGATTAAATGAGTGTGGCAACATCTTTTTCATAGCCTCAGTAAGATGAGAACTGAGGAGCTGAGCTGGAAAGTCTCTAGGTCAGTTAGATGTCTTTGTGATCGTGGCAAGTGTAGCATTAAAATGTGTGGTGGGAAACACAGGGCAGTTGCCCATTCATGAGCACTGACCTTTCCAAACCATGAAGGAGACAGCAGTCCTGGCAAACACACACAACAGGAGCATGCAAGTAAAAACTGAATTACAGTGCCCACGGGGACAGCAAATGAGGGCTGTGCACATGACTTTTACTCTGGTCTGCACACTCAGAGCTTTGCTTTACAACCCTAGGCTTCTTGTAATGTAGTCCTATATGTCTAATTGTATCATTAAGGTTTAAAGACTATGTCACACTGATTTAAAGGATACCCACATCATTTAGATCTGAAATACTTAGATCTGCTGCACATTCTGCAGGATTCATGAAGGGCAGAAAAAGTTGAAACTTTGTTTGGATTTTCTTATTCTTTTTTAATAACTCTGTAATGTCTTTCATTAATATAGTAGGGGAGGTTAATCAAAACTCCTGTTTAACTATTGTGCTATTAAAACATAATTTTTTCTAAACAATATTCTACTTAATTCTTCCATTTAAAAAATTACAAAGTCAAGCAAAGTCTAAGTGATAAAATCGGGCATCACTGAGAAAAACTGAAATTGTTTGAAACTAGAACGTTTTTGCACTTTTAGCCTGCAAACCTATGAGAAACTCATTTTTTCTTCTAATGTAAAGCAAGCATTTGCACTCCAAGTTTTGGCATTTCCTGTGAAAATTAAAATTTAAAAATGCTCTTCAGCCAGTCCTATATATAATAAAGAATTATTATTTTGCACAGTGTTAGACTGTGACCTATTTGTCTGTTTTACAATCTGCACTGTCCCATTTTTCTATCTCTGTTCTTCATTTTAATTTTTAAAAAAAAAGTGCTTTTCTCAACCTTAGACACATGCCCTGTGCACTCATCAGGGAAAGGAGGGAAGAAACACAAACCAGCTTCTGTTACCTGTTTCTCCCAGAATCTCTGAAACCTTTAGCAAAGGGGTTTCTGTCAATTTTTAATCTGGTGATCTAAAAGGAAGAAAAATAGAATTAGTTTATGTCTTCAAATTTTTTTTCTTTCAACAAATGAAAATAACGAATGATTACCATTCTTGCCCAAGCCACCTGTACAATGATCCTCTATACTTATCTCCCCAGACCTCTACTAAAGTTGCCCTTCTATTTCTCATGAATAGATGATCTGCTTATCGAAAAATGACATGAAAGAAATGATGGCAGCATTAGGAAACCTGGCTGGGGCTGAGAAGTTGTTCCTGAAGTAGAAGCACACCTTGTATCCAGGTGCAAAACCCCAGGGGCTGTAATTTATCAATGGGAAGCAGGCATACTGCTCAGGTTTGGCTGATGTGTGAGTTATCTCAGCCTCAGCACTCTAGATATCCAGCAGCTGGATGCAGTCATGGACCTTCAAACAATCCTAAGGAGAAAAGGCCAAGCAAAGCACAGGCTACAGCCCCCAGGGATGTCAGATGGCCACTCAGTGCCATGTACAAGTTGCTGTGTTCTGGTCAGCATCTGGGTGGCCCCTCAAGGATTTTCTGATCTGGAAATATTTTCTATTTTTCTTTTTTTCCTCCTCTAAATAAAGGAGGCAGCAGCCAGACTGAGTTATTTGGGGGAATCTTCTTTCCTGCTTTATTTTTAAGCATAAATTCCATGTTGGTAAATATGGAAAACAACACCAGGATTTTGACCTTGCAGCCTGTTGTATTACACTCCCTGTTGGCTTTTCCACAACCTGGTGTAGCACGAAAGCTTCCCTCTTCCAGCCTCACCTTGTCCCAAAGATTCTATCTCTGGAATGAGAGTGAGATCTCCAGATCCTACCAAACGTGAGGCATTTTTTTGAGCTGAAACTGCTTGAAAGGGACTAGCTTAATACAGTCTGATCTGAAGTGGATTTGCAGGTGTTTTGCTTCTGTCAGGACCAAGCCCCTACTCTGGATATTAACCTCAGATCTGGAATGCAGCTCCTATTTTTGCAGAAGCTTAATTTGTGAAGTTAATTTCCGCTACCCTGACTTTGCAGCTGTCCTGGGACTTGTGTGTACAGAGACAGATATGTTCTGTGGAGGATGGAATTACAGCAGAGGGAATCCCTGTGGTGGATTTGCTAACATTTTACAATTGTTTCCAGAGACGCTTCCCTCAGTAAGGCAAAGTTTTACAGCCACTGGAGGGCACACAGGCAGATTCAGGGGATTAAAGTTTGGTTTTAATGAACAGGTTTGTCCAGCCCACCAGAATCTCCTTACTGGTATTATAAAAATGTGGTTGTGTCCCCCAGATTTTTTGAACAAAAACCCCAAACATTTGGAATTCAGAGACAGAAATTTCAGTGCTTCTTTACAGTGAGGCAGGTTATGGTGCCAGTCCCTGACAGGGATCCCTCCCTGTAATTATGTGTTATAGATCTGGTCCTTAAGGAAGAACAACATGCTAATTTCTTGTAATTTCTTTCTCCTCTCTCTATCCTCTTTCCCTGTCTGGTCTATAGTTAAAGTTTGTGGAGTATCTGCATTCAGGCAAGGGGTGCAGGAAATTTCCCATACTGCAATGATAGCAAATCCTCACGGTGTTGCAATATTTTTGATCAATTTTGGATTCTGATTTAAGTTAATTTAATGGGACTAGACTAAGACAAAAAGCTGGGAGTCATGGGAAGAAGCAGCAGTCATTGGAGCATTGTCAGCACGCGTGCTCTCTTATATGTTGCAAAATAAAAAACTGCAGCATTTCGCTAAATTGTCAGAATTCACTAATTTTAGAAATTGTTTAAATATTGCAATCTGCCTTAAACTGATTTAATAAGGTTCTGTCCCTCAGTCCAAAAATACTAAATTAATTCTAATTTAAGAAAAAGTATAGATCAGTAAAGAAGTCGAGGTCTCTAGAGAAACAGTCCCACTGTGACACCTTTTCCTTACAGTATCCAAAGTCAATGGTAACAATCTCCACTGGGAACTGTGCAAGATCTGAATTGAACACGAATTATCATAAAATCATAGAATGGTTTGGGTTGGAAAGGATCTTGAAGATCATCCAGTTGCAACCCTCCTGCCATGGGCAGGGACACCTTCCACTAGACCAGGTTGTCAGAGCCCCAGCCATCCTGGCTTTGAACACTTCCAGGGATGTGGCATCCACAGCTTCACTGGACAACCTGTGCCAGTGCCTCACCACCCTCACAGTAAAGAGTTCCTTCCTAATATATAGTCTAAACGTCTTTCTTTCTGTTTCAAGCCATTCCTCCTTGTCCTGTCACTATGTGCCCTTGTAAAAAGTCTTTCCCCATCTTTCCTGTAGGTTCCCTTCAGTTAGTGGAAGGTGGCAATTAGATCACCCCAAAGTCTTATCTTCTGATCTTTACTTACAGTGGGAAGCATTTTGCTTACGCAGTCCCCATCCTGCTGTCTATCTCCTCAAGAGGTATGAGAACAGAGGAGCTTGTCATTTGAAGACTGAGGCAAAAAAGTTAAATACCTCAGCCTTCTTCTCATGCATTGTTACCAGTTTTCTAGCATCATTTATCATGGGGAGGTACACCTTCATTAACATTCCTTTTCTGGTTAAATATACCTGTAGAAACCCTTCTTGTTACTCTTTGTGTCCCTTACCAGGTTCAGTTCCAGCTTCATCATGGCCTTCCTCACGCAAACCCTACACAACCTGTCTTTGTTTCCACTGCCTATGCATTTCCTTCTGTCCCTTTAGTTTGACCAGCAGGTTCCTACTCAGCCATGCTGGTCTCTTGACTTCCTTGCCTGATTTCTTGCTCCTGGGCATTGCTAGCTCTTGGCCTAAGTGGAATACTTCCTTAAAGATCTGCCAGCTCTGTTCCATCCCTTGTTCCTGAGGGCAGGCTTCCAGGCGATCCTATTGACTATCTCCTAGAAGAGATGGAAGTTTGCTTTCCTAAAGTTCAAGGGCCTAACTTGACCCCTTACGTGACACATATCCTTCAGGACATTTATGGATGAGAATTTCAGATTATGCATAATAGGTGTGTTCAAAGCTTATTTTGTCAACAAACTGATGAGATTTGGCTTCTTTAAAACTTTTTCCTTAACTGCTATAAAATCCCCAACTATGTGTTTTCTCTCTGAGATAACAGATCTGGACTGGCTGTACTGCCTTAAAATTACAATGAGGACAGGACCCTCCGGTTTTGTACCATGAGGCAGCAAGGAGATTTGAACACAAAACATTTCTTTATAGTTGATCTCAGCTACCTATTTTACAGTAAAACTACAGCCATCTTATCTTCAAGGTGGTTTTCTAGCTAGATTTTTCATGTCTACACAGTACCCCAGAGCAAGAATTTTCTTTTCTAGCCTGTAAAGTGTACACTTTTCTTAAGGTATGCTTCTTATAGAATTTAACATCTCAATCACAAAGACCACACAACATAAAAGGAGCTTGAAGGCACTCAACTTTACCTGTTGATTTTGGTAGGCTGTCACTGTGGTGAAAACAGTCTCAGGGAAGTTGAAGGTTTTCACCCCATCTCCTGAAGGGACTGGCTTTGTGGGAGAAAGATCACTGCTGAAATCCTTGCGGATGACATGAACACGAGGTTGGTACTTATGCATTGAATGCAAGATTATCTGAAGGGAAAACAAAAGGAAAAGGACTATTTTTTCCCCCAAATATTTTACATAACATCTAGATGTAGAAGAAAGCAGGGATGGAGTAAGAACTAATATGGAGAAAATTATCCTTTTCATACAAGCATGTACGAGACAAAGTTTGTGCTGTGTGCAGAGAGAAAAGTGCTTTATAGGGTCAGGCAACATTTTGAGGAAAAGCACTGAAATAAGGAAAAAAGCTACATAATGCTGGAGAACAGCTACAGACGTGTGCCCAACAGGACAGAGAATCATCAAAGCAGAAGCAGTACCCTTGCAGGTCTGAGAGGAGCAAGGCTGGGCAGCAGGCACCAGGATTAACTTCTAACTTACATGGCCTTGATCATCAAGCTCGTTGTTGGTCAGCTTGAGCTTGTCAAAACTGACCACCTGCCTCATCCAGGTGTCTCCAGAAGCCAGGGAGTCAGGATGAATGTAAACCCTCGGGGGCACTGGGGAGTCAGCATTGCCAGCCACCATCCACTTGGAGCTGTGATAAACATACCTGGAAGTGGAAGAGTAGATGGCTGAGAGAGGTTGTAACTTACTCACTGTAGCAATACATCAAGGACTCCCCCTCCCCTGCCACCCTCATGCACCCCAAGCTCTTATTTGCAGTCAGGGGAGAATGTGCTTTATTGCAACCTCCTACCTTCTAAATGAAAGCCAGATTACCCCTGAGCCACTTGTTCAGACTTGGTTCCTTATTAAAACCACCTTGCAGTTATTTTCCCTGTAAAACTCTGCCACATGTGCCTTCTCAACTCCTTAACCCTCTCTGAGCCAGAGTAAGAGGCTGGAAAATATGAGTAAACAAAGTCCTCTCTGAAAATATTATTAAAAGCCCTGTAATTTCTGGAAATCTGCACTGTATCTCATACCAGACTTTGCAAAACACATGTGGCTTCACCCAGAAAAGGCAAAATCCAGTGGATATTACTAAAACAATTGATAAAACAGAATTTCTGGTTTGAAATATTGCAAAACAGGAAATTCCATAAAGTATTACTTATATTAGGATTAGAGGGGAAAAAATATATGTTTTTGTTCCTGTTTTTTTGTGATCTTTTGTGTTCCTGATCTAGCCATCCTATATATGCCATACATTTCTCTACCACAGCTTTGTCTAGACACTTTTTTCTTCTACCCTGCAGCTTCTTCTCTCTAAGGCATTTCACAAACAGTTCCACTGGCACCCCTGAGTTCTGCCCTATGCTGCTCCTTATTGAGTCTCTGCTCAGCTCTGCTAAGATGTTTCAGTCTTTACCTACAAACAGTGATTCATTTCCTGTGTTTTCACAAGAAACGAGGAAAAAAGGAAAAAAGTGGAGTCTTTTCCCTTCACTGCGAGTTTGCTCTATGTGGCTGCATAAGCTAACAAGAATGGAAACAAAGGGTAAGAAAATAAATTTATTTTCAATGCTAATATTGTTAGAACCACACTCTTAGAAAGAAGAAAAACATCCAGCTGAGTATCAGACACTTTCTTGCTGCTTCCCAGGAAAAACATTTTCCTGAGAAAAACTGCACAATTTGAGAGCAAAAATGTAGTATTTAGCATTTGAAGCAGAGGTTCAATTCTGAATCCTAGAAATGTGGTTCAGTAAAGACTGTTTGGAGAAAAGACTTGCTCTCAGGGGTCTTTTAATAAGAATACATAAATCACTCCAGCCTGGATAGTTTTCTGGGATGCAGAGGACCATGAGTTTTCCAGAGCATTTTTTAAGATCAGAAGCCCATTAATATCAGAGAAATCTCTTCTTCCTGTCTTTCAGCTCAGCAGTGGAAAGTTTCTCAATGACTCCATACTGTAGGTCAGGGACCAATATTCCCTGAGGCTGCTGTGCTGGACAGTGAATGCTTTTAAAACAGAAATCACCCAATTCAGTTGAGGCCAGACTTGAGAGGTAGTTTTAGGGGCTGCAGACTCCTCGTTGATAACTCCAGTCATCAGTTCCCTCAGAAAGTTGTCAATTGGGAAATACTAATCATGTCAATTGGGAAATGCATGATAGGGATCTCCTCAATTAAAAACTGCTATTTGAAAAGAGAAATATTTCAATCAAAAAATGCAAGAGTCTCTATTAAACCTCTGGGTTTATGTCTCATTATTCTGGTCAAAGCAGCTATCTTGATGTAAATATGGTCTCCTCCAGCACACCTTAGCAATGGTGTATAATGGCAGGTGCCTTTCCTAGGCTGTCATTAACACTAAGTTATTACGAAATTCCTACCTCTGCCCCTGAAAAGCTTACCTGTATCTCTTGTTATCCACAGGGACAATGTCCATGGCAATATAATATTGCTGGTGGGGATCCAAGCCTGTGATTTTCACCCTCATGGCTGGAAACATTCTCCTAGGAAAATAAGAGTAGAAATAAGGAAGAAAATGGTGAATAAGGAAACCAAAGAGACCCCTTATACCTCTCTCTGACACTAAAAGTATGCTACTTTACTCAGCCCAGTAGTTCTCTGGGTTTGGTGTGGGTAGAAAAGACTGCATTGGCAGTGGATTGAATCTTCCAATTTTTCCCACTTAGAAAGAGAGGTAACAGGATAACAACCTGTAACTATGATAAGATACTCACAGTCAAGCACTCTGTTCCTAGTTCCTAGCGGACAGTTCTGCTATGCTTCACACAAATTCTCATCTCTAAGGCAAGATGGGCAGTGTACCTTCTACCTTGTCTTTTTCCCACTTGCCATCCACCTATAGTTACTCATATTCCTTTAAATGCAGGATCACTTTATTTCTCTGTTTTTTGAGAATATCACATTTTAGTATAGAGTTTGATAGTACTGAGGTAACCTTTAAAGCAAATCCATCATCCTGAAAGATCCTCTCACTCTTATCTTACTAGTTATTTAAGAAAAAACATCCCTCAAAGTAATCTGCTTATTAGGAATATATTTCAACAGAAACACTGTCATTATTCTCATGGTTTCATTGAAGTTCTGGTGGTATTTTGTGCAATCTTTTAAATAAGTAAGTGTCTTCTCTATGCCATATTATCCAGATTTATCTTCAGCATTTTCTCCTGATAGGCAAGTTATGGAACTCTACACCAAGAAGAAACAATTCCCAGCCTTTCTCTTCTTGTCTAAGCACAAGTTTAGCTCTGCTGAGCACAGTCACTGCTCTGGAAGTGTTTGTAGCTAGGCAATTATTTCAGAAGAGAACAAATCAAAACAATTTTAACCGTGAAACATGTCAGTGTTAGTGTGGCTATGGCATAACATTTCCTTCTTAAAAATTTTATGGTGGTCACTAGACCAATCTCTATTCCACACCTCCCTCAACCAGCATGCCAAGGGAATTCTTTATGCTGCATTATATTTGCAACTAATGTGGTATTTTTACACCTTCATAAAATCTGAGGAGCAGAACTGAGTGAGGTGCAGAAGGAACTGAGCAGCAGAGCAGAGCACTGGAAGAAATCCTGCATTGTTTCACTGACTGTTAACTCAAACCTGAGCTCTGCTTAAGTGGCTTCTCAGCCCTTATCTGAGAAAAACTTGAGTTGAGGTCCTATAGGATGGTGTTACTCAATTGCACAACTTCTGCCTGGCAAATATGGAGCCTTGGTAGGAGAAACTCCGAAAATACTGGATGCTCATAAAAAATTGCATTCTGCTTCTCTGGTAAGTAGACATATCCTTGTGGAATGGAGGTATTTGGATTGAAGGAGGATATTAAAGGGCAATTTAAAATCACAATGCCAAAATAGTGGAAGAGTGTTCAAGAAACGTTGATCACTGTTTCTAGGAACCATCCCTAAAAACCATCATGACACTTTCCTTTCTATTTAGTGAGAAGCAGTAAAATGTCAGAGAAGAAGATTTAGTTCTCCTCGCAACATTTCTGTTTCTCAAAGTACTATTAGTGAACACAGCCTGAAGGAGGAAGAAAACAGGAAAGCTTGTGTCAACATCTCCAAGCATCTCTCAAACTTTGCAGTGCAGGGATGTGACCATGAGAAGCTATTTTATTCTTTCCCAGCCAAGCCACATATGGCCACTTGCAGAAGAGGGTGGGAAGGAGGAGGTTGGTGCTCAGCCTTCAACCTGCCCACAACTTTTCCATTTCAGGCCACACTGAGAAGAGAAGATAAGATCTGACCTATTAGTAACTGCATCTGCTTTGGAAAAGGCCATTTATCGTGGGGGGCAGGGAAAGCACCACCGCACAGCTGCCACAGCACAGCTAACCCGAGTTATGAGAGACATAAAACTGTCAGAAAAATCGTCTGCAGAAACCCATCAAGGAGAGAGCAATGTGTGCAACTGATGGTGTGAGTTTGCTAGTAGAATGACTTGGGGAGGAAAAAAAGGAATAATGGATTAGTCTTCGGTGGCCTGAGGGCATTACCTTGTTTCTACCACAATGGCTCATTAAATCTGCCAAGCCAAAAGGGTACAGGATGTGGCATTTTACAGTCCAGCTCTCTTTAATTAGAGAGAGGTGGCTTGGGAGCTGCTAAAGAGGTAGGTCATATTTCAGAGGGTTGATGAGAAACCCAGGATTAAATCTGAGTCTCTCTAGGCCTATGTCTGTGTACTGTGTTGGGAAAATTGAATGCGGTGTGTGTCCCAAGAAGCTCTCTCCAAATCTGCAGCCCCGTGTAAAGTTGCAGTATAGCCTGTGGGGTTGTTTACTTATGAAATACCTTGTAAAAGATTACCACAGACCATTCAACAGGCTTAGAGGCTAATCTCTAAAATGATCGGAGAGAGCTCGGCTGATCCCACTGCTTTCCGTAAGGTTTAAGTGTACTTCTAAAGTTTTGTAAATTATTACTGTTTTTCTTTTTCTGTGGGTGTAAGAGTAACTTAGATTTCTTTGCCATAAAGATGTGGCCTGGAACTGTCACAGCAGGTCTCCGGCAGTACTGCTGTTTGGAAAGGGGAAAATGGAAAAGCAGAAGCTAACAGTGGTGACTTAGGGATATACTCATGTAATCCTGGTAAAGTCCCTGTTCTCTGCCTTTCCTCTTGGCTGGCTCCTGCTTGCCCAGAGGCACCAGCCTTACAGAAAACAAGCAGCTCAGCAGTTTGGAAGGAATTCAGATCATTTGAATATGGCTGTATTAATACACTGTCAAGAATCTCATCTAGAAAGGTATCAGCTTTATAGTCAACAGCTATACACACGAAGGCTGTCTGTTTTCATGGGGAGCATGTGATGACATCTGATATATTTTAGGAGGAGGTTTTATATCAGCAGCAGTTTGGGATGATCAAGTTATTTATATGTTAGCTTTACCACTCAGCAGGAAAACAGTATTCCTAAACTTAGACTGTGAACTTACACACAGTACCCTTTTAGGGGCAATATGATGTGATATGAAATAAGTTATTACTATTGCTTTAGGACCACTTAGAAGGGTTTAAAAAAGCATTTGAGTAACAACCATGTGCCTCAGTCTATACAATTTCTGTTTCCCTCCATAATGAGAATGAGGTTTATGTACATCAAATGTGAAGAAAACTAATGATAGATAAATATCTCTAGAACTTGATGAAAATAGTATTTGCCAGCACTGTAGTGTACTGGTATTAAAAAACATATTTGGGAACTTCCAGCAAAATAAATAGTTGGATTGTGCCAGCTATCATTATATTTTTTGGTGGTGGTGGTTAAAATTTTCTTTTAAAATATGGTTCAATTTTCCTTTGTAAACTGTTCAAAGAAGGAAAATTACAGGTATATCCCCAAAACTGATTTCTTTTTCCCCAAAGGAATAAAGTTTCAGTTTCTAGCCCTTAAGTTAGAAACTTAAATAAGATTAAACTTGTAAAAGGATTACATCTATTAAATGCAAACCCTAAAATGCAGGGACGTAGCAAAATGAATGAAGCTGTAGCAAAACACAATTTGTCCATTGACTATAACAGACAGAGTAGTCATTTCTCAGTCATGAAAGCTCCAATTGAGAAACTCTAAAAAATAATCTGATTTGGGTTTGCAGACTAAGTGTGTACAGTGTTCACAATGTGTGTGATTTTACAGGGCAGCCTGAAGTTGTCATTGTTATCTCATATTTCCTTTCATTTAAGACTGATGCCAAATGTATATTTCTTTAGCAAACAAATGTGTGAGGTGTGAAGGAAAGAAAGGCAAGGCAAGGCAAGGCAAGGCAAGGCAACAGAGGAATGCTGTTCTGTTCCCCTCTGCAGCATGGGATCATGTAGAGGAGATGTTTGTTTTGAGAAGAAAGGCTGAGGGCAGGGCTTGGTAGCAAATGGATTTATTGTTTATGATGGGGAGAGAGACCAGCAGATATTCTCAGTTGCTCCCAAAGGGAACATTCTTCTGGAAGCTGGAGGAAGCTTATCTGGCCCACTGGCCCACAACCTCTAAAAAGCAGTTTGGTAGCTGTGGCCTGCCAGTCCTTGCCCTGAGAAGTCCTCTCCATGGGCCCCTTCAGAACTAATAGAGCTTTGTTACAATATGCCTGTTTCTGTCTCTGAGGAGCACTTTGGGGCCCTTCTTTCCCCTGGAAACAAAAAATAACACTTGATAATGTAAACAGCCCTGAGCACATGCTACAAACAACTCAGACTCATTATTTCAGGGAGGCAAAGAAACCACAGGCAAAGAACCACTTATCAGGGGGCACTGAGAAGTCAGGAGAGGACCAGGTCACCTCTTCCACTGCCTGATGGCTTTTCCCAGTCTTATTACTGAGCCTGGCATCAGCATTTTGGTTTGAGCCATCCTGGAGTACAGATATGATAACTGTGATATGACAGATGAGGTAATTTCCCTCATTGCTGAGATGAGATCCTGGCTCTGTGACAGGTAGAACCTGTGTTCGCATAAAATACCTCTTTGTGCAGGTATGCATGGTAGCACTCATATAACCACCTCCATAAACAGTAGGAAACCATTCCCTTCCAGAGGAGGACTCCAAGCACTCCCTACAGTGAATTCCCCCAGGAATAAGTGCACATTGTGTCCCACTTTAGGTAGCACTTCTATGCATAGTTAATTAACAGTTATCCCTGCAGCTCAGGTGACCATGGATGTTAGACAGGGATTGTAGGGATGTGGGGAGGGATTCAAATTCCTCTGCTGATGTTGCCAGAGTACAAGTATGATCACTGTCAGTAAAGGAGAGTAGACAAAGAGAGTTAAAGATAGTTTTAGGACTAGTTGTTCAAATCAGTATGACTTGGAGCTTAAGATGAACTTATTTCATTTTGTACGGAGCCTAAGGTTGCCTTTCAAACAAAAAGGAGATAAAGGTAATTGAAGATTTAAATGCACTGCAGCTGACAGCCATTTGCATCATTTGCACAAGGAACAAAGGAGCCTTGTTATAAGCATCTGATTAAAATCTAAATAACATTTTGATAGAAAGGAAAAGAGGAAGAGTTATAAAAGGACTGGAGTAAGTTTATGGAAACATAAAAAAAAAGACATCTCTAAATATAGCATTGAGAAAAGAATAAAAAAACAAAGCAGAATTAAAAGTGAGTGAGAGTGGGAGTCTGAAAGTCAAAAAGTGCAGCCTTCCTGACACAGGCAGGAAATAGTTCCCGAAATATGTTTGAAATGAGAACGTAGGTTAGAAATTAGCATTACACAGCAAGAGTAGAAAGGCATTGTGGGGACAGGCAGGAACCAAGCAGTGCTTACCAAGTCATAGAAAATTAAGGAGCAGCTGTAGTTATAGGCAACTGAGTCTGTAATTATGATGGCTTTCAAAACAAGAAGGCCTTATGGGACTCAGTGTTTCCAAAGAGAAAGCAACAAGGGCAAAATCTTCTGTGGGGAAGGAAGCAGATGCAAATTACACTGTGTGTCTCTAACAATTTGAATAAGTAGTAGGAAATCTTCAGGAAATAACACCAGTTATGCTATTTTTGCCAGAAATAATAAAATCTAACCTCTGGGATGTATCATTTATCATGCATCCCACACGGAGAAACAGGACTGCTAGACTCAGCTCTCAGCCATCACAGACACACCTCTGAGAGAAAACGTTTAACCTGAGAGGTTGAAGACCTAATTTGTGAATTCTATCTTACCTGTAAGAACCATCCTCAATAAACAAGTGTATTACCTATAGAAACTGCCTAACTTTTCATTATGTTTTGCAATGATTAACCCAAAAATGTATTCAACAGGATAAAGAAAGAAAAAGCAGTCCTCCAATATTAACATCACTTTTAGAGAAGAACATCATCAAGCAGAAAAGAACACATATATTTAGTAGTTATATAGATTTTCTGCAGGCAGTGATGTTACAGTTGGCCATCAGGACTCAAGTAATTAGAAGCATCTCCTTTCAAGGGGAAAGAATTTTTTTTATGATTATAAAGAACATAGGATTTTCACAGGAAGTTATGACTCTTTTGTGATACGTGGTCTTCTATAAGTGAAAAAATTATGGACACTGGAGCTTGCAAGATGTTGGAAAGGTCAGCTACTTCATTCAGAAATGTGTGAGCTGCAAGATCATCTTCATAACACAGTTCTGAGCATTTTAATTTGAACTTGTGTAGCTGGGCTTCGAGATACTTATGCTGCTCTTAAGTCTATCTACTCCATGTATCGTCAGATAATTAATTATAGTTAATCCAACAGGTAAAAATATAGTATTTCAAGTTTTTGAGACAGCATGGCCCAGGCACCAGAACAATAAAATCAGAAGCAAGGAAGTTCTTTCCATGCCATATTTAATGATGCTGAACAGATCACTTAATCTGTTTAGGCCTCATTTTCACCACTTATTAAAAGAGAATAATAATTATTTTCTCTGTGTCTGCTTTAACATCTCCAGAGAAAAGGTGTTGCACAATAGCAAGTGATATAATTCCTGTTACTTTGCCTTTTCCATTTGAGGCAGAAGGTCAAAACCAGCAGCCCACTCTGTACTAATGCAAGACGCTGTGCCACTGAGATCTAAAACTGGGAGCTAATCTGCCCATTATAATTTTTTTCAGGGATCATCTTGGTTATTTGTCCAGTATAACTTTCCTTAAATTATCTGGACTTTCTGGGGTTACAGAGCAATAGCGGTCACTTCACATAAACATAAAACAACAAGTCAAGCTGTTCTGGCAAATTCTGAGAGCACACATATGAAGCAACGCTGTAAACAGCAGAGCACCGTGGGTTTTCCCCAAAACTTGGGTCAAATTCTCTGCTGCATCCCTGCGGCAGAGTCGGGACAGCTCCCGGGGCACTGCCCGCGTTTGCTCGGCCTGGTGGGCTCTGTCCGTGGTGCTGACGCCCGCCTTCGCTGCGTCAGTCGGAATTAAAACCTCATTAGGTGGAGGCAAGAAACAGGCTGTTAACGCAAATGTGGCTGAAAATCCTATATTGGGGCATCCAGAAGTGTGCAACTACCTTCAGGCTGTGTTTTGGGAAACAGGCTTTAGCTAATTTTTAATAGTAGTCAGCAGTGAAGGTCTTCCCCATGGCTAACAGCGTGTCTGGGTTTTTCTTCTTTAAAAAATCTGGCCAATTAGTGGCTCTTCCTAACCTCAGCAGTCGTGGTATCAGCTGCAATAGCAGAGGAAAACATTAATCCTGCACATTTTTTATACAGGAAGCCATAAACACTTTTATCTATTTAGAACTGCAGGAAGACATTTATTTGATGCAAAGGTGAGTTTGAATTTCAGTATTTTTGAGATTAAATCAACTGGCTCATGAAGTGCTATGGAAACTTGAAAGAAAACTCAAATGGCTCACCCCCAAATTCATAACTCATTTTAAATTCAGTACAGCCAACAGTACAGTGATTGTTTCCTGATTTATGTGCTCAAAGGAACAGCTATCCTCAACAGTTTCCTGCAGCCGCCAGTTCTCCTTTGGAGCCACTTATTCAAGCAGTAATATGAAACAACTTTACCTGTCTTAAGAAAGCTAGCAGGAGATACAGCTGTGAAACTCTGAAAGCCATTTAATTTTTCCTGCATATTTATTCCTTACCAAGACGGGGGAAAAAAGGGTTCTTTCTTGGAAAAAAAAAAAAAAAAAAAAAAAAGGTTGGTTTCATTATGACACCTTTTTTAACTAGACAGAAAGCCAGCGATGTCTTACCTGCCTGCTTTCGTGATAATCATCTCTGTCCCAATGTCATGAAATCTTTTCCAGAGATCAGCACACTGCAGCTCTACCTGGATCTCTTCCATGGATGAAGGTGGAGGAGGCTGAGGGCCTGAGCCACCAGACGTAAGGTCAGAATGGGAGCCAAATGAGCAGGATGTCCTTTCTGCCAGCACCTCTGTGTCTGACCCAGTGCTCTGTTCCGAGTCTGCAAAGTAAAGAAGCCTGGTAAGACATTTCAGTTCTGTCTACTGGGAGGGGTAAAAGGAGAGAAGAGGAAAGTGAACACAGAAAGTGATAAAGAATAGTACAATGGCCTTTTATAAGGTGTATATATAGATACAAACATACATGTATTTATGGTTTGTTGTGATTTATAGCCTGATTTGGGGCTCTGGGTTTCCAACATGATACCTGACTTTTTGTAAAGTTTTAGAAACAGCTGAAAAAAAAGACCCTCAATAGAAAATATGAATAGTAGCAAGCAATGTTGGGAGTACAAAATATAGATGGAAAGCAGAAATGAAAAAAATTAATTCAACCCTTTGTTTCAATCTAAGATTAGATGGGCTCTCTGGAAAACTACATTCCATTTAATAGAATATTTTCCTGCGGTATTATTGAAGAGTTGGTTTTCTTAAACGACACAGTTTTTTATTCCCTTTAGTATCTTTGTCATCAAAAAACATGAGCATTTTTAAATTTTGCTATTTGGCAGTGCCATTTTGGAAATGTGTTTTATTTGCTCCTATAAAACCTTTTTTGAAAAATGATACTTCCTGGAAAGATAACCATGAAGCTTTTGGTGAGGAAAATGCTCTGGGCTACTGAAGGACAAAAAAAAAGATGATAGTAAACATATGGTATATGCTGCTAAGGAAAGAAATTGAAGCAAACTGCAGAAAACACCACATGACACAACCACCTGTATGGGGGAGGAGAAGAAGCAGAAGAAGCAGAAGGAGAAGAAGGAGAAAGAGAAGGAGGAGGAGGAGGAGGAGGAGGAGGAGGAGGAGGAGGAGGAGGAGGAGGAGGAGGAGGAGGAGGAGGAGGAGGAGGAGGAGGAGGAGGAGGAGGAGGAGGAGGAGGAGGAGGAGGAGGAGGAGGAGGAGGAGGAGGAGGAGGAGGAGGAGGAGGAGGAGGAGGAGGAGGAGGAGGAGGAGGAGGAGGAGGAGGAGGAGGAGGAGGAGGAGGAGGAGGAGGAGGAGGAGGAGGAGGAGGAGGAGGAGGAGGAGGAGGAGGAGGAGGAGGAGGAGGAGGAGGAGGAGGAGGAGGAGGAGGAGGAGGAGGAGGAGGAGGAGGAGGAGGAGGAGGAGGAGGAGGAGGAGGAGGAGGAGGAGGAGGAGGAGGAGGAGAAGGAGAAGGAGAAGAAGAAGAAGAAGAAGACGACGACGAAGGTTTGCTCAAAAAATAAACAAACAAAAAAGTGAGATTCAACTAATTTAAGAGTCCATACAGACAAGTTGAGTCAGGTGGCCATTTCTTTGCAAAAGTACTTAATGTATGCATTAGGTAGATATGTTGTATATATTCAGTCCTCATCTTCATACAGTAGGGCTCAGGTGAAATTTTGCAAATCTCAGTGCTATTTTGCAACAGGGTGCACACCCACATTACATCAAAATAATTCACAATACATCCTGCAAAGCAAGGTGCTTATGTTTTGAACCTTATTTTCAACAGATTTGCACTAGTATATAGATGATCAACAGAGGAATAAAATTATGTGATGCACTCCTTCAAAGGGCTCAGAAAGACTTCTGTGGATTTCAAAAAAGGTACAGAACCAATATTTTAGAACATTCTCACTGATCATGTAAGTACAAGAATCCCCAGTGAATGAACAAAACAGCTCTTTACATGTGTTCTCTGCACTTGAAGAAAGAGATACCTCTGTCTGCAAAGGAAACCTAAGGAGACAAGTAACAATCTGTGCTAAAAATGTGAATAAATCACACCATCTAAAATGCCTTCCATACCAATAATTGCCAGAAATTCTTTAACAACCCAGAGGTTTTGGAGGCTGAGTCTCAGATTTACAGTGTTTATGAGAGACTGTCTCCTGGAACAGCTTGCACATCAATGCAGAGGGCTGTGGTTAAGAAGAAGCAGGGGATGAAGATACCACCTGCAGATCCTCCTGCCACATGGAAACATTTCTGGAAAATCCATTTTGCTGCAGTGGTATGGACATAAACTGACTGATAGTTCTGAGAAACTTCCAGCCCCAGGTCATCAGGAAGCATTTATCCTTTGTGAGAGCCCTAGGTGATGCCATTGGACAATGGACATTTTGCTTGAGTGATGTTTTCAGTCAGCTTTGCCAGTTATTTAGACAATCTGCCAGTACAATGTAGAAATTCTGCAGGACACGAGAAAGGTTCAGTACTGATGCTGCTGGAAGCTGCTAGGTGCTGACGGCGCAGAAAGAAGAGCCAGAGACAGCTGTTCAGGTTCATAGGAAAAGGAGGAAGGAAGGGGGCACGACCCACCTTCTTTTTATTCTTATATACCCTTTTAGAAATCACTAGTCATTGGAGAAAATCAGTCCTTCCTCCTTCAACTGCAGTGGTCAAAGGGAATGTCCATCAAGGGTCTGTGTCCATGAGAAAGGAATGCATATGATAAGATAGAGCTACAATAACATGGCTATGTTTACAGAACAATAACCTTGAAAACTAGCTACCGTGGGATAGTTATTTTCAGCTGCAAAGAGCAAGGCAACACAGTACTTATTGCTCCAAATACATTTTAAACAGGGAGTTCTTTATATCTGCCATGGACTTCCAAATTAGGCTGAAGCAACAAAGGTCCACCCCTCTGAAGAAGTAGCACAAACTTACCCATAGAAGATTGTTACATGGAGACCAGTACTACACCCAAACCTAATATCCTACATACAAGGTGATTCAAGATAATATGGGATAATCTGGTGGGTTTCTGTGGTCACAGGACAAATAACCAATCTGAGAATGCAGAGGGGCTGAGACATCTGCTCCCTGCTTCAGTACCCCACTTATGCAGGAGCAAATCTTATCTTCTTCCTCTAGCTCAAACTATTCCATCTCAAAGGGCTGAAGAAGGTAAGCATGAGTAGGGGTCACTATGCTTAGGTCTTCCTAGGAATGGTTAATCACTCTGTCCTTCAATAAAAAGGAACAAGATGCTTCAAAAATCACAACAGGACCTTTTTGTATATCTGCTCATGTGCTGAACCTTTAACCAGAAGCCTTACCTCTTCTCTGAGGTCAGAGAAACATAGAACCCATTAGGTTGGGAAAGACCTCTGAGATCATCGAGCCCAACCTATGACCCAACACCCCCATGGCAACTACACCATGGCAATGAGTGACATATCCAGTCTTTCCTTAAACACCTCCAGGGATGATGACTCCACCACCTTCTTGGGCAGCCCATTCCAATGTCTAATCACCTTTCCTGTGAAAAAATCCCTCTTAAAGTCCAACCTAAAATAAAGCTAAACTACACTGGGAGTCTGAAGAGACTGGACCTTGGGAAAAGCTTCCATTATGGAGTCTGAAATGAGGCACTAAACTGTAGGATTGAATCTAAAGAGAGAGGTTGAGTCTGCATCATCTGTGCTTGGTTCAGGCACTCAGTGTCCTCTGAGGCAGTATGGTAAATGGCCAACAGATGGCACTTGGCTAGATGTTGTCCCCACAGCATTCCAATATTTCATGGACAGCCTTTCAAACTGGGCATGTAGCTGGAGGCTTGGACATCCGTGGAAACTAACTGGAATTGCATGCTGCAAAAAGTAAGTATCACCCCGTCTCACTGATTTTATACTGGTATCATCCCATTGACTTTACAGACTTTTGGAGGATTATTTATTTTAATTATGGAAGTTGAAGGAGAGCCATAACCTTGGATATAATTTTCCATGCTGGCACAAATAAAAAATTGCAAAAGGAATTCACTAATTACTGATAAGCCAGTATCTACCTAAACATGTGATACCAACAAAGGATAATAGAACTCTTTCCCCCAAGGACATTATTTTGTGCCCCAAGTTAGGAATTATCATTACCCCCAAGTTAGTGCACAAAACAGTAACTATCTCTCCTTCTTCTAATTTTGGAAATGGAGAGTCACTGCTGTTGTTGCTCTTAGTTCAGTCTCGATAGGCACTGAGATGAGTTTTGTGTTTTCTTCAGCCTTTCCTGAGCTAAGCTCTCCTGAATGTGGTCATCCGGTTGGAGACACTGAGTTCAGCCCCAGGGAATTCAGGGGAGGTTAAGTGCATCTGACATATGAAATTCAACCCTAGTGATGATCAGGTATACAAGACTCTGTGACTCTCAATTAGAGTTCTCTCCATGTGCGAGGATTTTGAATTAATCAAGAGGCAGGTGTGAACATCTGTAAGTGAGAACATATAGAGGGGCGTAGGGTGAACCAGTCTCAATGTATAGTAATTTATTGTGCCAACTGGCAACTAGTACAGCTCAAGCCATTCTGTTGCACATACTTTCTCACAATGAAGCAATCAGGAAAAAAATCTGAATTTTATTCTGCAATTGAAACTGGGAACTTGGTTTCCTTCACGCACTGGCTTCAATGGGGTGCAACTTTGCTAAACTCAAACACATTACTTTTACTTTACATTTGTTTAAGCAGAGAGGAACCAGGCAATAGCTCCTGAAGCACCAACATGATATAACATACCTGGGAACACCCATAACAACCCAGAGATGCAGGTTGGGGCTGGTACTACATATTGTGTATGGCTGAAGGACAAACAGAAGGATTTCTGAGAAAGATAAACTACCTATAGTTTCTTCTAGCTCCAAAGTGACAAGATTTTCTTTCCTTTAAGAGGTGCCTTGTACAAAAGCCCACATTCTGAATTCAAGGTCCAGTCACAGGGAAAGGCAGAACCCCCATGCTTCTTTTCAGGGTTAGGAGACCTCCTCACCCTATGGCCACAGGAATGCTGACTCTCTTGCCCCATGTTATTTTGGAATCCTGCTGCATCTGGATGTGGCACTTAGGGATATGGTTCAAGGGTGATTTTGGTGGTGCTGGTTGACGATTGTAGATGATTTTTAAGGTCTCTCCCAACCGTGATGATTCTGTATGTCATGTCACTTTAGGCATAAGTTTAAAAAGTGGCAATTAAAGTAGTTTTATGGTTTTCTCTTGCTAGGATACAGTTCTTGAGAAATAATACTTCAAAACAAGCTCATCCATTGCTGACAACTAACAAAAGTGGGAGTAGATGCAACTGCGATTTCTAAACCTACAGTATTTCACTGGACTTTCAGTTAAGACAGCCTCAGGTCAAAACATTTCTTTCTGCTTTTACAGAAACCCATGAACTGGCACTTTCTGATCTTACCTCCTTTCTTCTACAAGGTCCTTGCACTCACCTGTCTGCTTGAAGAAGGGCCCTTCCTGCTGCACCACAGCTATTGAAATGAACGTCTCCAAAGCTCCTACTGACTGCACAGTTATTTACACAATCTGCCTCTGCCTCTTTCATCTCCCCATTCTTTCAGATCTCTTCTAAAATCATCCGTTTCCACTCTTGCTCATTCCTTATGGTTTTTTTCCTGATGTTTCTACCAATTATTTCTGCTGTTCTGTGGAGTGAAGTGTAGCCAGAAGAAAACACAGACATTTTGGTCTGTGTGGAGACAGACCCAATGACCACAGGGAAATGCCTGTGCTAAACTCTTCCAGACTAATAGGTTCTCCCTACAGACAATACAGAGGAAATACTAAAACACTGTCCCTTGTTGCAGGCAGCTTGCTGGACAAACAGGGTGACCAAGTGTTTTTGACCATGGGACTTGGACTGATCTGTCAAAGCCAGACAGGCTCTTGCAAATGTTGTATTTCAAGGAGGTTGAAACTATCTAATGGGGAAATACTGTAACGTTCATGGAAAAGACCCAATGTGCATGAAACCTCTCTGAGGCCTGAAGCGTAACTCTCTTTTACCGGCACTGTGCAAAAAGGCAGTTCCCATTCTACTGCCCTGTTAGATGGCTTCCTACCACCCCTTCTTACCACACTGACCATGCATCTGGCTACTTACTGCACTTTAAGAGTATTGGATCTTGAGAAGAGGAAATGTCTCAGCAGTTTTAGCAACCTTTGAATCTAACAAGTCCAGAGGGTCACTTTCAGAGCTTCTAGGGATATCTTTGGCCATTTATGAGATTACAGAGGAACATTAAACTAGTTCACATTTTTTATTTCTTAATCCCTTTCCTGTTTCTACTATCTCCAGACCATCCTGGAAATTCCCAACTCATAATTTCTTTAGATCTACAAATTCTCAGGCTTCTTCTTGGCAGATAGGAAGGAAAGCACCATTCTTACAAACATGGTGACTCTGAGGTCAGCATCTGCACTGAGTATCCCAAAATGATGGACAATATGCCCAAGCAGTTTCCTGCACCAATATGTGTCCTGGGATCAGAGCTCTCTTACGCAAATCAGCGAAGTGCTGCCACCTGACTTCTTTCTATAACTCAACTGGGTAGTATTTCTCATGTGAATTTCCTGGGTTTTCATCAGCCTGGGACAAGAGGCAAACTGGTATGTGACATATTAAAAGACTTCAAGCAAGACTAAAAGCAACTTCACAGATGAATCTTCAGCAGAATTTTCCCTGCAGCTGGAGCACAGTAGGGATACTGCTCCCCTTATTTAACCCATAAAAGAAACAGAGCTTAGTTTAGTCCTTGGCCATATCATGCAGCTCATGCACTCAACAAATATTTTACTCCAAACTATCAAAAATGTAAACTGCAGGAGTGAGAACAATTAAAAAGCCTCATATACATAAAACACCACCAACGCAAAGGAGCCCAATGGACTTATTCTCTTTCTCTCATTACTTTTTCTTCTTTTTTTTCAGGTTTTTTTTTTTCCCCTATGTGTGGATATCTAATGTAGATCCTGTCAGATTCCGTTAGCATAAAGATTTCTCTTGGGTGGAATGTGGCAGCTGTTACAAGCTGTTAAGGGTTTGGTCTTTTACTGTTTATTTTTGTTTGCAGGGTTTGTGAATATTTAGTGCAACAGGTGGTCCTTCCCTCTCCCCTGCAGTTGATTTGCTGGCCAATAGGACCTGCAGACTACAAAGAAGGTACAAAATCTGGGGCATGGATGGATAAATAAAATTTGGGGAGCTTCATTTGTTGGCTTTTTTTTTTTCCTGTTAACTCAGCTGAAATTAGTAGAGTGGAGACCCTGCTTTTGCTGCTGGTTGCAGACAGATTTCATGGTTCTTGTTAGATTTATGATTTTTAAACTGGCTACTGCCACCACACAAAATCAGCAGAATAAGAACCATGCATAAAGCAGTGTGACATTAGTGGAATTTAGAAACAAAATGTCACAACCCTATAAAAGTGAAAGAACAGAAACTCAGTAAGTCTAAACAGCTTGTAATAGTGGAAATTCATCTGGCTGTGGTGTGGCAGCTGCTGGTGCAACTACTTCAGGTACACAACTCTTCTCCCCAATAACTGATGCTTGGGGAGAAGCTAAAACAAAGACCTGAGTAACTTCAGAAACACACAAGAAGTCTGGCTGTGGCAAAGGCAGCAGGAGCAGCAGAGGTGAAGCAGGCTGGAGTTCAGCAGAGCTGTTCAAATTAGCACGGTGTATTTTGCACAGCTGATCCAGCAATTGCTCTTGCTGTAGGCAAAGGTTTCTAAACACTTGGTGATTGTAACCATATGGACATGCTGCACACAACAAATAACACAAAGATAGTTCTGCAGGTGTTCTTATAGATTATTTTATTCCCTGAACTTTTCCATTCACTCACATGCCCTGCAACATTAATCATCCCTTCTTCCAGCATTAGGACCATTATTAACTAACATACAGCTAAAATTTATAACCTGTTTATTACTGATAATAGAATCACAGAATTATTTGGGCTCAAAGGGACCTTTTAAAGATTATCTAGTCTATCCCCCAATAATATTTATCATTATTCCATTTGTGACTACAAGTTGCAACCAATATCAGGATTTACTGATCTGGATGCAGTATAAACTTGTCCAAATCAAGAACTTCATCTATGCTGAATTTCAATTTCAAGCAACTGAAAGAAGCATTCAAGTAATTAGTTTCTAGCTTAAAACCCTTTTGTGAAAACATGGCAGGACAAAATGGGATTCATATTAGCACAACTCAAAAAGACAAAACTGGAAGATGTTGTAGAGATGCGGAAATGTGGCACGGACAAATGAAAAGACCTGACACAGTCACAAGTGAAATCAATAAGAGACAAGCTGTTTCTGAAGTGAAGAATTCCTCTGGCACTTTAACCTCAAAAGCTTCCTCATCCTCCTGAAATACAGTTTTCTAAGGTGTTTTTATAAGATGACTTGAGCCAACAAAGCATGTAAAACATGCTTTAAAAAGTTGCTCTCACCAAAATTAAGACTGAGTTTAAGGCCAGTACGGTTATCACAAATCTATTCCCCATGGCAAACACAACTAGTAGGAGAATATTCCATCAAACTGAAAGACACAAAAACCCCCACGGTGGCTTTGGCTGTAAATGCAAGTCTTGCATCAACTTGACTGTGCACTGCCAAGAACTGACTGCCTCTGCCTTGTCTTATTCCATGTAAGACTCAAGAAAGAGACACAAGACCCAGAAAAGAAAAGATCCCCCTGATTCACGGGTATGCTCCAGCTGCTCTGCTCCACTCCAGCAATGCAAAACAGCTGTAAACCTGGTTTAACCAGAAAGTTAAATTGGGTTTATGACTTCTCAGTATTGGCAAAGAAGTACAAAGCAGCTGGAGTTTACTAGTATACTTAGCCCTGGGGGTTTGCCCTTAAAAGTTAACTTTTGCTCCAGCCAGAAGAAAGAATATCAGCCACAGTTAAACTTTAAAGTGTGTTTTTATATCACAATCTATTGTGATTTTTTAAAGAATGCTGAGAAAAAGAAAACTTACAGGTTATGCCAACATACAGTATAGGACCAGACATTCAATACACCAGCTCCAGTTTTGAGTTGCATCAGCTGAAAATGCAGATGCTGACTGCTGGACTCTGAAATCATCCTTGGCAAATACGAATTCTCATTACACAAGTGTAAGCTAGGTGACCAAGAGTGTTCTGAGTAGCATCACATCACAGGATTTCTTTGTAGACTTCATACTAAATCCCATCTTACTCTCTCTGGAAAATTGCCTGCAACTCATCAATCCATGCTTTAGACTATCTATCACAACTAAAAATATCCCATCAAATAGATGTCAACCAGAAACTTGTTCTATAAATGCTCCCATCTGTGGATAGTGGTATCTTGTTTGTTTAAAAGGATTTTATAAGCATAATTTTTCCCAACAGAGGTTTCTGGGAATCATATTCTAGGAGAACAAAATCCACGGAAGTAGCAAAAGTTAGACTCAAGCTTTGATGTTGTATTTTTGTCTTCTGGAAAGCAAGAATAATTTGGGACTTTGGTGTATTAGATTAGTTTTTAGGAAAATGCAATTTGAAATTTTAGGATAGAAGAAACCAAGAGATTCCTAAAATTCCCTGAAGAGATTCTCTGCAGCTCTCAGTCAGAATGGACTTAGGACAAGGAATCACCAGCACAGCCTCACAAAAAGACTGCTCAATAGTGAATATTTAGAAAGACCACACTGAAAATAATGCAGGACTTAAAAAGAGCATGCAGAAAAGTAAGATTCTGTTAAATCAGAAGAAAAAATAAAAGAGCATAGTGTTGAAGAAAATGTAGAAGAAAGCAGAAAATGGCAACCTTTAAAAACATGAGAAGTACTAGGGAGAAAGTGGGATGTTATTAAAAGAAGAGGGAGGTGAAATCGATGACAACTTTAATCTGGCCAAGATCCTGAACTGTAGAGACTACAAAGAATTTGTCTGGCCAATGTCCAGGAGTTTGTGTAAAATTAAAGAGTGGAAATGCACTTGAAAGTTAGACCAAGCTAAAAAAAATAAGAGACCAGGCATTAGAGACATTATATACTGTAGCCTGTAAACACAGAGTCATTATTCTTATAAATAAAACCATACAACAAATATTTAGAGACCAACCCAAACCAAAATGTTGGCTCTAAATAACCACAAATTGTGCAGGAGTTTGAAACCAGATCCCAGCTCTGTGGCAGGCCCTTCCCTGATGGAAGCGGGCACCAACTCTGGGACAGTCTGTTTCTGGATTCTGTGGCTTGGACTGCTCTCTGCCAGACAGGAAAAAAATCATTTGTAAAAAAAGGAAAACATGACACAAGAATAATGCTGCAGAGGTATCTATTCTCTCTGAGACCAATGTGAAATCATTGGGAAATTTTAAATGACGGTGAAGTCCAGAAAATATTGGTACCTTTTGTAGGCAGAAACACAGCTCAAACAAAAGAAGCTTAACATTTTAAATATTTGCTAGCTGATATTTGGTGGCCTATAAGCCACAGGGAAAGAGACATTATGTGTGTTTTCCTATACCATGGTTGTTATCATGATAGCAGTATCAAGGAGCCAGGTGGCGTTTTAAAAACAAAAAAGTCTTAACACGAAAAAGCTTCCCTTAATCCTTCTGAATTCTTGGCACCGCTGTCGCACAGCCATGAGTTGCATCTTGTAACTGTGCACTCAGGAAGAGAAAGAGTACTTTTTCACATTAAAATGATTTGCCTTTATAGTATGACTGTCCATTTTCTGCAGTGTTATAACCAGATAAATACCTCTTTACGTATTTCCTCTCTAAATGCAACTATTTCTAAAGGAAATCATTAGGAAATTTCCATGGGAATGGTCTCACAAGAAAAATGCAGCTCCATTAAGCTGAAGTTTCAAGTTTAAATTTTTCGTTTCATTCAGGATCTACAATTTTCTTTTGGGAAAACAGTAATTATCAGTCTAGGCCTGTTGAACTGATGTTTGGGTTTGTAATAGTTCAACAAATCATTAAAGTGCATTTTTTTCATCTACATGCTACATTAGCCAAGCTGTCTTTCAGACCTCCCACACCTCTTTCTGAGCCAGACAATCTGCCCTCATACAGCTTAGAATGTCCTCTATCTAAACTTCTTGACTGTAATCCAAATCCTTTCAGATTTCATTCATAACAAAGCTTCCCCTTGACTCTAAACACTTTAATTGCTCGCTTGCTGATTCTGTCCTATTTTTATTACATACATGGGTGCACACACACACAAAGACACATAAATATATGTATGGGATTGAATTCCTAAAAGTATGTTTGGATTTTAAATCGGTGATCTGCCACTGGCTCACATAGCAGAAATTAGAGTATTTTTCAGTGGTACTTTCCACTGGGAAGTTTCTTGCAATCTAATGTTCTGTTTGCTGTTTTGATCACCTCTGCAGAGTGACCAGATGTTTTCACTAAACAATGAGTCTGGCATATTTTTCACGAGTGATAAATGTATTCTTCCTTTTATTTGCTTCACATACAACTGACTTGCAACCAAACCAGCCAATTTTCCTGCCTCTGACTATGTAGCCAAGCAGGTACGGTTGAGAGAAAAGATTCTGCAGAAGCACCTGAGTACAGTGCTGGTTTTATTATCTTCTAGTGTTTCAAGACCAAGTCAGGAACATAAAAAATTATTTTTAAAAGTAACAAAATGGGGTATGGGGTTGGCATGAGTTCACAGGGCACAGAACTATGAGAGACTGAATAGGTTATGGGGCTGTGTTACAAGAGTATGGTTCATGAACCTGGAAAAATGTGTTAGGAACTTCAATCAAGCCTATGCTATGAAAGGCAACTGTGTCATATAAACACAATTTAATTTGAAATCTGAAATATCGCACACACATGCCCACCCATAAATGGGATTTCCCCTCAGAATATATTCTAAAATCCCACAGATCCTATGTACTTCCACAGAGGAAATGCAGCACAAAACTGGTGATTTAGCCTGAAAGACCCATCTCAGTGCATGTATTCTTTCCTTTTCCCTTAACATTGGTGCTCCTTAGATGTGTATTTGTGGCTTGGCTTTTTCTCTGTTCTTTTAGCAACTGTCTTCAGCTGAAGCTCCCCAAGTCACATCCTGACAGGCCCTGCCAACCGCAATCCCACATGTCCAAGTCCCCACATGCCATCACACACGCTGATTCCAGGAAGCGCACGCTGCTGGACTTTGTTCCTTCCACTGAGCCACCCTGATTTACGCCTGCTGAAGCCACGGTCCCAAGTGCCATAACACCTACACTGCACAGTTGTCCCACATGTGTGTATCCTATTATCCAAACAACAGATGCACCAGCATGCTTTCACACACATACTCCAACATCTGGTGATCACAAGCTCACTGTAATAACTCCATGGACTTCATTCATCTTTACAAAACTCACAAACACTTCATCTGTGCAACAACTGAAGAGGTGCATAACCTTTTTCACTTCACTGAAAGAAGTATGTGCTTTTAACATGGCATTTACAGGCACACACAGGGAAATACAACCAATCACTTGCACTTTAAAAGCACATATTTAGTCCTTCTGAATAATAGGGCATGAATGGCTCTTGACATAAACACTTCACAGGTGTTGCACACAATGTGCATACAGATATACACCTTTCTATTTCTTAGTCATATCTGTGCCTACATGCGTTACCTGCTGTGAGGCTCTCTTTTCCACTTTCTGGTTAGAAGTCATGCCAGAATAAAACTGATAAAAGGAAAAGGAGAATCATATCCAGATATCTGTGAAAATTAAAAACATCCTGCTGTTTAACACTAAAATTGATACTTGCATAATTCAGCATTTCTGGATGGTGGAAATTTCCATTCTGTTTTCCTTTGTTTCTCTTATCCACATCTAATATAAAAGTTATATTCAAGGAGAATGTTGGCAAAACCTTCTGATAGTTTGTTTGGTATTTTATGAAAAATACTTTATTTCAGAATGCTCATGCCTGCCTGGCTCTCAGTTCAGCATATTGGAAACAGCAGGATGCCCCACTGTGATGTCCTGGAAAACGCACAGTCTGGAAGCATCGAAGTCTCAGGTTTGCAAAGGTCTCAGGTTTGCCTGATTCCCCCACCAGTGATGTCAAAGCATCAGTGGTGACCTCAGAAAGCAGTTGGCTTCTGTGACCTCAGATAGCACCCTTCAGGGATGTCAAAAACAGGGCTAGTAATTTTCTGTAAATGAATACCCAAACATTTTCAACCATGCAGAACTAAACTGTTTCATAACCCGTTCTTTTAAAACCTTTAAAAGCATGTACTACACTTGGAAAATTATATGCATATTTTGAGTTTATTGAGGCTTTTTTTCCAACCATCTTTTTTTCTAGAAAATTTAGGCTTTTCAACAGTGGAAAGAATGGCTTGTTTTATCTTACTGCAGATCTGAAGAAGAAATACGATGCATTTTACTGAATTACTTTGGAACTTCATGTTAGAAAATGAGAATTACCATTTTCACATGAAAAGGAAATCTGCAAAATTCTCAAAACTTTCAATCTCAACTACAAGTAAGAATGCAAATATTCCATGTATTTTTAAAGTAGAAAACAAGAATTCACATCACAATTAACTTCTATTTTAGCCTTCATGATGTAAGTTTAAAATAATATCGACATATATGTATACATACTCGGATAGCACATTGAATTTGCAGTCTCCATATGTCTCCCAAAAAAGCCCTGTTCAACCTCACTCTTCTGTCCAGCATTAGAATTTGCACACTGAGACACTCCACCCACTCTTAGGGGTTTCTATCACAAACAACTGTGGCACAGAGAAAGCTGAAGGTGTGCTCCTGCAGAAATTGCACAGAATGGAAAGTCAAAATCATTCAAAATAAAGCCCAGAGATGGAAAACCCCCCATGGACAGCAACACACCGAGAATTCAGTGTTTGTCAGTCCTACCAGTACTTTTTGCCATTTAGCATTTTCCACACAAAAGGTCTTACTGAAAAAGCATGTGACTTTTCTGACATTCAGATGATTCCTCACATCCTTCCCAGACACTGCTCCAGATCTATCTTACTGCTCAGTTCAAGAAGAACACAGAGGAAAAGCAGAGTTTAATTTGTCATTGGGGTTTCATTAGGAGTAGGGTATAAGTGCACAAGCAGCCAAATAGTACATCCCTTACTGGGTTTCTAAACATATTATTTCATCACTTAATTTATTATCTCTGGTGCTCTTGTGCATCCTGCCATGCCCTCCTTATTGCTGAAATGCTGCCATCTGTGGCTCAAAACTTCCTTTCAGCCCTTCCCATACTACAGCATGAAGTGGTTGGAAAGAAACACTGAACCAATAAGGGATCCACCAGTCCTCGTGGGGGAAAAGAGGAGAAGAAAAAGATAGTTTCAAAAGAGCATACTTTCCTCCCCCTCTCTCCACCTTCCCTTCAATCATACTTCTGTCACCTTCTTCTTGTGTGGTAAAATTTGATGTGAAAAGCAGCCCAGGCTTGTCTCTGATGCTGCAGAGCTTGACCATGTGGCTACAGAAAGAGGCAGCAATTTCCTCTCCCAGTACAGTTTTGAAGCCCCACAGCGATGCTTCAAAGTGAAACTCTGACCCACCCCTTCCAGCCTGGAGCCCAGCAGGGTCTGAGGTGCAGCTGGGCTGCTCTTCAGTGAGATGTGCTATGGAAGGCAGAGAAGGAGAGGGAGGGAAGTGACAAGGCTAAAACAGAAGTTAAATGAATGTACAGAGAAGGAAAGGAGAAGGAAGAAGCTGTGGATTAGGACATCTTATTGGATGGAACTGGCTTCTTGGCACCAAATGCTGTAAAGAGAGGACAATCCAGGAAGCATTACAACCTTACACCTTCTCACAAAACACCCCAGCAGAAAGAATGACAGTGAGCCAGGCTAATCTCCTCAATGCCACACCATTCTCTCCCTCCCTTTCCACAGCTCATGTCAAGGAGATCAACTCATTTCCTCCTGTGTGCATGAGCCAAGTAGGGACCATCTCAGCAATTTGCTTGCCCACTTCCATTCCATGATGGGGAAAAACATTAACATAATATGGAAATGTGCGTTGCTTCAACAGGACACTCTTTGTTGCATAAAGCACCCAGAATCCTGACTGTGGTCTGGTTTTTACTTCTGAGAGTCTATCTTTTACTTAAATTTTATGGTGCTTAGGTGTAAACATACTAGTACTAAATGCTTTCACACACATGCACAGAACAGTCGCAGGCAAACACCAGTGAGGTGTAGAGATAAAAAATAAAATAAAATAAAATATATAAAGTAAAAAATGAAATGAAATGAAATGAAATGAAATGAAATGAAATGAAATGAAATGAAATAAAATAAAAAAATAAAAATGATTGGCTGAAATTAGATGCCTATTTTCATGACTGAACCTCAAGATATCTTTGCAAAATGCCAGTTTTGCAGCCACTGTTACTTTTCCACTGCTAAATAGGTCAGGATATTTGCAGAAAGGCAAACGAATGAACTTTGTTGTCCTCACTTGAAAATAGGAGCAATGGGTTTTCCCCAGAAGGCAGCAAAGCAATTCCAACATTACACCTATTACATTCCCTGCCTCTCCATAATTTTCTCTGCAACCAGGGCAAGCCCCTCACAAGCTCATTGTATTGAATATTTCACAGAAAAACAGCTAGTTTACTTTTATGGATTTTACTCTAAAACGTGTGCCTTTCTTGCAAGGAAGGCACAGCTAGAGAATAACCAATTCCTCTGTTTACTGAGTGGGAGGAACTCAGAAGGTCACATCCATGGGAAATGCTTTGTGTAATAACTGTGGTGTTTCTAAATCCAGGAAGGCATCTCCATGTGGACTTACAGGGTTACTTAGCAAGCATAGCTTTGTGTTTTTTCTTGAATAAAGGATTTCTTACACTGATAGACAATCAAAAAAACATTCAGTAAGAACTTGCTGTGTGGAGAAGCCCTCAGAGCACAGAGCAAGTGTCAGAATCTCGATAGGATAACCTCTGGTGTCCCACCCACCTTCAGCACAGTCAGCCAGCCTCACCCCCCAAAACTTGTACTTCTCGGGTCCCTTGTGTCTCAAGCAGCAAGAGGCCACGCAGCACTCTCTGGAGGGACAGGTGGCAGAGTGTGCCCCCTTCCACAGCACAGCCAGGACGTACACGCTGTCCCCTGCAGCGAAACCCGAGCCACAGCAACCCCCTCCTCCTGAAAGGCTGTGACAAAGAGATTCCCTCACCCCAGGAAAGACCATGGTCCTCTCCTGTGTGTAGCACAGGGCACACGCACTACACATGCCTTCTGCAAGCAGACAGTTTTGCTGCATCATGCTGCTCTCCTGCTACCCTGCACATAACCCCTTATGCAGCATCAAGCGCTGTCCACTGTACAGCAGCACAGGGAGACGGGAATGGGAGTTATGATCAGTTCTTCACACTGTTTTTGCTGCTGCTTCTCCCTCAGGGATGAAGTCCTTTCCCTGGTCTAACATGGGGTCCCTCCCTTGGGAGACAGTCACCCACAAACTTCTCCAGTGTGAGTCCTTTCCACAGGCTGTGGAAAGTTCTTCATTAGTTGCTCCAGCAGGGAGCACTCTTACAGGGGCAGCCTGCTCCTGAATGGGTCACCTGCAGAGTCACAAGTCCTGCCAGTAAACCTGCTCAGTATAGGCTCTTCTCTCCATGGGTCCACAGGTTCTGCCAGGACTCTCCACGGGGTCACAGCCTGCTTTCAGGCATCCACTTGCTCTGGCATGGGGTCCCACATGCAATGCAAGTGGGTCTCTGCTCTCTCGTGTACCCCCATGGACTTCAGGAGGACACCTTGCCTCACCACAGTCTTCACCATGGGCTGCAAGGGTATCTCAGCTCCAGCACCTGGAGCACCTCCTGCCCTCTTTCTTCACTGACATTGGTGTCTGCAGAGTTGTTCCTCCCACAAATTCTCACTCCTCTCTTCTCTGGCCACAATTACTTCTGCGCAATAATTTTTTCCCCTTCTTAAATATGTTATCACAGACGCATTTCTACCATCACTGATGGGCTCAGCCTTCATAAATGGCAGGTACATCTTGGAGCCCGCTGGTTTTGGTTCTATCAGACATGAGGCAATTTTCCGGCAGCTTCTCAAAGAAGCCACCCTGTAGCCCCCTCTGTTACCAAAACCTTGCCATGCAAACCAAATGCCACTGCCATAACCAAAGCAGGATAGTAGAAAGCAGCGGGCATCTAAATTTTGTTTCTATCCTATTTTAGCATTTAACATCAAATGAGCAGGTATAATAAAATCCTGTTAACACAGCCAGTCAAGACTTCAAGGGAAGCCTCTAGATATAAAATACAGTCTCAAGGCTATAGCTGACATATGTAACAGTGATAGAAGAATCAACAAAAGCCATGTGTTAGTGAATTTGCAGAGGGTGCTACACAGTACTAATGGCTATTAGCAAGACAATTAAACAATCTGGTGCAGCATGAACAAATCCTATGATTTTTTAATGATAAATATGTAAGATTTTTCAGCACCAATAATTGTAAGATTTGTCAGTACATTGTTCCCTGCAATTTTTTTTTTCTGGAATCTAGCACAGTCTTGGCACAGTTACATTTGTGTAAAAACACCATTGCAAGGATAAACTTGGAGTTTCCCCATTCTTGCTGTAAACAGGATTGAGCAAAGGAGCTTGGGAGCTGTCAGGGAACTAAGCAGGAACTCCAACCATGCAAATCTACAAGCAGTGAATACTGCTTCTGTCGCATCCCCACACCCTGACCCACTAAATGAGCTCTGCAGACTGTCAGTGCAAGGACTGTGCTACTCTTTCACCCTCAGAGTGAGAGGGGCACAGCACCTAGCTTCAGAGGAACTAGAGTATGTATACTTCCAGCTATATAATGTTTGTTTAACTGCTGTACTGAGCTGCTAGAGTGAACCAAAGCAGCCTTCATGCTGCTTAGCACCTGACCCACTCTTTTTTCTGATTTTATTATATCTCTTTTACAGTATCATTGCTATTTCACACTTTATTTCTTTCACAATCCTGAGACTGTCTATGCACTCCTGGTGATTTACTGCATGTGATTTCCTCTCATTTATTTACTTGCTCAAATACTTCTCAGCTTTTTATTTCAAAGGTTTGAAAAGCACTCAAAAGAATCTGCCAGAAATGTACAGCGTTTGAATAAAAAGTGTATTATAGTTCCTACAGATCAGTCACAGAGGCCAGCACAGCCTGTCTAAGAATGAACAGAGCTTTTAAACTTTATAAAGGAGCATGGTTTCTTTGACAGTACAAACCATCAGAAAGCAAAAACCTGTGTGGTAGCACAGACTAGTTTAGTACAGATCCCAGTATCCCAATAAATGCTTTATTTTCCACATACAATTTAAAGCAATTTTATGCAGAATTTTTGACAGAAAACTATTATATTCCATCTTCTTCAATGAGCTCAAACAATTTCTCACTTATTTGAGACCAAAGTTGTTTTGAGGGTTTTTACACCTGGGTTATACATGTGCAAGAGCAAAGACACGCACATCTACTTATATCCAGTGTCCTCAACCTCCTGCCAGGAATATTTCCCTTTGCCTGTGCTCAGCTGTGCTAAAAGCATCCTGGGGAAGACCAGACTGAATCACACTTATGAGAATTGCCTAAACCTGAGCCATTCCTTCACAGAGGCCATGATTAATTCACAGTTGCTAGCTCAAAGCAGCAGTAAATGTATTAACCTTCACAACTGGGCAGGCTGCCCTTCTGCACCAACACAAAACCCTCGCGCAGAATTTGGGCTCACTGACAGTGCCTGAGGACTTGCAGCTACGGACAAGAGGAGCCTGTTCAGCAAATCCTTTCTCCCAATCTGTATCTTTCCAGTCTTCCCTTTTTCCTTGCCTTAGACAATGACAAGTGGCAGCCACTGATGCTCCCTAAGGCTGCACAGTACCTGAGTGCTTAGCAAAGAAAAGACACCTCAGGCAGTTTTCTTTCTCTGCTCCTAAATTCAGGGCATCCAGCAGGGAACATTACAGGAGAAACACAGGTGAATTTTAGGTTCAATTCAGTTATTGTCTCAGGAAAGTTAACCTTCCAACATTCTAAGCCAAACACTTCAAGTTTTAGCTTTTAATGCCATAAAAGCCTGTTTCTCAGGAGCATCATGCTGTCTGCTCTCAGTAGTTTTTAGATGGAGCAAATAAAGTCTGATAGGGACAATAAGAGCAAGAAGAAAACAAGGAGAAAAAGAATAGAAGAAGCAAGATGAAAAGGATCTGGAAGGACACAGTGATAGAAATACTTGATGTGGTGTGACATCTCTAGGTCAAGTAATTTAAGGAAGAAGAAAAGAAAATGAAAACAATAGGCCAAAGACATAAGGAAATAAAGGAATAATGGAAAAATAAAGCAAGAAAAATAAAATCTGCCCACGCATACTCAAAATAATTCAGTGGCTGTAGACTTAGTAACCAAGAAATTAAATCACTGAAAACATTGTCAAGAATTTCCTATGTGGCTTGGTAGCTAACACAGACACTCAGGAGCCACCTCTCCTGTCACAGGGAAGGCTATAATACTTTCTATTTACTAAAATTAAGGCTTTGACTGTAAGATTCCCTAAAAGATCTGTTGGGTTATATTCATCCCTGAAACTTTGCAAACCATCCTGAGTCCAAATGTCTTCAGAGGAAATAGGTAGAAACACTAGGTTACAGTAGACTGTAACCTCTCCCCTACAGACTGTAGGGGAGAAAGCCCAGGAGAAGGAGAATGGGAAAAAGCTAAAGAAATCAGTGGGAAAAGAGATCAGGAGAAGAAAAAACAGCAAAAATCTGTAACAGCATAGCTTTAAAAAAAGCAGAGAGCAAGTAATAAAGCAAAATAAACATAAAGACATTAAAAGGACATTAGAAAGATATAAAAAAATATGAAACAAAAACATAAAGAGGAAATAGATTATGGAAAATGCAAGTCGATCTGAAGTTCAGAAATTATTCTGACATGCTACAGGGTTTGAACTCCTCACCAGTGCTCCCCAGATATAACTTGGGGAGATGTGAGATGCTCATATTGCATGAAACAGACAACCACATGCAGGTGGGCACAAAGCCACATATGCTGGATTATGGAGGAAATCTATGAAACTGCTCTAATACTGAGTCTTAACCCATTATTGTATTTCTCTGCATGCTTTTAATTCAGTACAAATTAATTCCTGTTCTCACCTCAATCACAACAGCTACATAATCTACCTCAATGACATTTTTCCTCATTTACTGTGATATTAGAGATTTTTAATTGTTCTCCATTGTGCTCCTTTTCTGCACAGATATAACTCAGACAGCAAAACAAAGGAGAACAAGTTCTGCAGTGTAATATACTAGAAAAAGTATTCCTACATCACCATCTCAATTAGAATGCTCTTGCCAAGGACCTTGGAATGGACTTAGACAGCCAAAGCCAGGACTTTCCATACCATTCTGTGGAAGCTCAGATAGAAGCAATTATGAATTGATTGGGAAAACATGCAAATATTATGTGCAAGAAAGCAGATGACACCCCATAGCCACTGTCATACCGTTTGGCCCCAAAGTGAGATATGAATTTTCTCTTCTCTACCAACAGAGGCCTCTAATATCAGAAAGCACATGGGGGAACCCAGGCATTAAAACTGCTGAGCTGGTCCAGTTTTTGCAGCTGTTAATCCAGCAGAGGAACAGGAGAAAACATTTTGCACATCCTTCAAAATTCCCCTGATAGTAGAAAGAGGGCAGGTCAAGATGCCTTACACAAAATGAGTATTAACAACAGAATTTATTGCATTTATATCTGTGTTGTTTTTCCCGTTTCCTCGTCCACCAATACCTCTTGATCAGAGGAGGTTGAGGGGCTGCCAGCAGAAGGCTTGGCTGGGTCCCATGGTCCTGTAGCATCAGTTTCTTGAGGAGAAGCTTAAAACTGGCTACAGTGCAACCATGACCCCTCCACACACGCCTTCCTCTTACACCATAGGGGACTCTCAGCAGCAGAAATAGGAGCCTTTGTAAAACAGGGATTGTGACTGAAACATCAAGGATGCCTAAAATGATCTTTATAGATCCATGCACCTTCAGCACAGTGCTGGACCATGGAACTAAGGATGACAAGGACCCTGTTCACCCTGCATGGCCACCATAACACACAGTACCACACTAACCTTGGAAGTCCTGCTCTGTCACCAAGCAGAAAATGTGGGATAAATACCTGACATACAATTTTTTCTTTGGCTTTTTGTTCAGCCTGGGGAAGAACTCTGCAAGGCTCAAGCAGCTTCTCTCCTGCAGTGCTCCTCTGCCTGCCTGGGAGTGCACAGAGAAGGAGGTGGAGATGGGAGCAGATGGACCAAGCCCTTGTCATCAAGCAAGACCTAAAGCTGGCTGGCTTTGGCCATGGGGTTGGGTGTGTGGGTATGTGTGCATTTGTACCTGCAGTTAATGACCCACTGAGAGGAGGAAGGCAGCAATGGGGCTGGGCATTCATGAACACTAATTTAGTAACACAAGATACCAGCTTTTTTTTTGACTTTTTGTTGTTCTACTCCACCTGAGAAAATGACGGTAACATGAAACTATGGCTGAAGCTGATCAAAACCTGATGATGAAATAGTTTTTCTTCAGAAAATGCCATTTTGTGGAATTAGAAGGGTGTCAAAGAGATATTCTTATTGTTTCATTTCTGAAACTATGTCTAATTGTGGGAGTTTTTATTATTAGAATCCTTTTAATACTCTCATTTGCAAAAATGTCAATATTAAAATGTCCATATGTAATTTACTGAAATGTCTTGCATATTCCCACTTACTAAAATATTTCACTCTGTACTATGTGCAGTGATACAGGAAACAGAAAAATAATGCAGACGCCGGGCATCTGTAAGAACAGATATTGGAATGATCCAGCTGATGGAAGGAAAGGTGAGCAGCTCTTGTTCCCTTTCCACAGTAACTTGATTTTGCAGGTGCCCTGCTCTGCTGCAGGCCCCATGTGGTGTGGGGAGACTGTACAACCCCATGCCTGTTACAGTGTAAAATGTTCAGACAAATCACAACTGCTCTGAAAAACTAAAGTGTTGGCAAGGTCACCTGTGTTCCTCACTCTTCAGTCACCTCTAGGTCAAATCCATTCAATAGCTCATGTTTTTCTTGGGTTTGGGGGGAAGTCTAACCTTGAAAGCTGGCCTGGGACTGGAGAGCCAAGCTGAGCTACTTCCAAGAGGTCCATCTCCACTGAAAGAAATGCTATTCTTTCAATTCCAGCAACACCTTTCTTAATGGCAAGTAATCCCACTTCTTCTCAAAGAGCAGCCCTCCACAAAATAGAGGTATTTGCACACAGTGCTCCTAAGATTAGAAGAGGTTTTTAATTTTAGCACGGGGTTTTGTTTATTTGTTTGTTTCTTTGTGGAGGTAGAATTCATAAGTAGCAGTTTTGCTCTCTGACCAATATTCGCTCTTAAATGTCAGGACATAACCACAGAAGTAAACAATGGTTTAGAAAGTACTAACTCAATTCCTCTAAAAACCTGTGCAGCATTACCTTAAGACAAACAGACAGTAAGTCTGCAGTGCAAAGTCTAAAAAAAAAGAACATTCTTTGACATAAAAGGTGAAAAAACAACATTTCAGTGTCATTCACTCTTGTTTCTTCAAGATTCCCTAAATGTTGGATCCAGTTCCTTAAAACTCCTCCTATGGAGCAGGCAGGCATGAGCCAGCTGAAAGTCATCTGCAGCGATCTTCTGTCCTGCTGCCTTATTTTTGTTCAAGTTTCGTGAGGCTGGTTTTTTTTAGCATGAGATTTCAACGGAACTGAAAATATCTCGTAGCACAAACTCTGCAGCATGCTGTGAGTAATTTACAGCTGCCAAAACCATCTAAATCAAATCCCAGGAGGGATTCTTCTTTCTTCGACCCATGCACGTTAGAAAACAAAAATGGCCAGCAGCCATTCTCCTTCTCCTCCTCCTCTTTCACGGAGCAGATTCCTGCAGCTGGAGCTGTGTCATTAGAAGCTGCACTTATGGACTCCAGGACAGAAGCATGATGCAGTTTACAGCAAGCAGTTCAATTCATAAAAACAGCTTTATGTTTTCATTTCTTTCTTCTTTTTGTAAAGTGAGAGAATTTCAGAGGTAAACCCTATGGTCTGGATTCTGAACATTGCACAGTGTGCTGCCTGTACAATTATTTGTAATTGCAGTTCATCTGACTGCATGCAAAGGCAATTCAGACATAAATTAGGATTTAACATTCTGCTTGTACAGTTTTTTGAGATTGCATTTTTCAAGGCAAACACTGAGAAATCTATAAAACACCATGCAAACCAAATACACACACAGCAATTCAGGATTTTCCTCCAAAAACACCACAGGCAGTTTTGAAAAGTTTATTTGATTTATTCATTGAGGAAGTTGGTTTTGAGGAGGTTTTTTTCCCTCATATTCAGATTTTCAGCCCCCAAAGAGAAGCTTCAGGACTATGTATGATGATTAGTGCATGCAAGTTGGGAAGTTCACCTTCCATAAAATTCTGGAGAACACCTGGATGCAAACCAGCAAAAAGCACAAAGTATTGGATTAAGTCCTTGGACATACAGAAGACAGAAAAAGCACGTGTTAGCCAGGCTGGCAAAATGCTGCTTGAGGTACATTGCCAAATAGAAAGAGCAAATCAAAGCGGAAAATGCGCAAAAAGAAACAATATCATGAGAGATATTCAGAAAGAAAAATCTAATTGCAAAAGGACTTGGTGAAGTGTAAATGTCATGTTTCACTACTCATGGGCAAAAATCCCCACCCAGGATCATCACTACACTTGCTCAGTGCAAAGGAGCCCAAAGGGGGACATGCACGACCCAGAGCTGCGTGGGGCCCTGTGGAAAAGCAGGAAGAAGGTGGCAAGGAGGATAAACACTGCTGCCCACAGAGCCTGCTCAGCTGCTGTTTGGTACAAAAGACACTGTGGGGACTCTGTGGAGAAGGTTCAAAGTATTTCCCAGGGTTTCCTTCCCTCCAGTCCTCCCAGCCCACTTCCCTGCCTACTGCTTGACCTGACAGCTCAGACCAGGAACTGAAGCCTGGGTTTATCTGCACATTTAGTTTGTATACAGTAGTTATTCCAGATAGCTTTTGCTCATATTACATGCCAGTTATAGCTATTTTGTGATCACTTGCAAGAAGTCTTGTGTTCTGAAACTCTGTGCACGCAATATTCTGCACAGCCTGGCTATAAACTTCCAGTTTCCTGGTTTTTTCCAGCATCACACTGTTTTCCCTAGCTCTAATGCAGTGAGGAGGCATTCCCTTGTTTTTTTTTCCCTCTTCTGGAGGACAGAAGGCATTCCCTTGTTTTTTTTCCCTCTTCTGGAGGACAGAAGGATTCCAGTGTTTTACTTTGTCCTGGAAAACTGAAGGACTGAAGCTGTCCTCCTCTTGTAGAGCAGTATGTGATAGTTCATTCACTTACACTTCTTGTCCCCCACCAAAGCCTCAGAAAATACTGGTTCATCTTCTGCTGCACAATGCAAATCTGTTAACAAGAGATGCTGGCTGGGTTTCTGTGTGGGATGATTCCCATAACCAGGTCCTACAGTCTGCTCCACAACAAAATCCAAGCTAGATTGTTGGGTTTCTTTTAAAGAAACTTCTCATTGTCTTCTGTGTCCCTCAGGCCAAAAGCAATTTTCTCCAACATTCTTTGTACCACCGCCTGCACAGTTTGTGGTAGAAGTTCATATATTTGTACGGTCCTATTCAGAGATATTTTCAGCACACCAGAAAATGAAAAACATTTTAACAGATGAGGAAAAAATTAGCAACATATTAGCTAAAACTGAGCTCCAATTTAGAGCATCGACAACCACTGCTATAGTTAGTAGAGAAAACCTTTCTATTTCAGGTTTGGTTTGCTCAGTAATTCATTTCTACAGAGTCACTGTGACCTGAACTATGCCTTCCTGATGCTTCACTTATGCAGAAGTAGTTTTGCTCTTCAATCTTCCCAACCCCGAATTCTTCCATTATTTTTATGGTGACATCATTTTTCTTTGCATGATGACCTTTTTTTTCACCATGAAAACTTCTGTACAGTGGTTTTCATGCCTCCTTTACCAGGAGAGCAAACTGCCAATCGCATTTGGCTTTCTACAGAGTGTCTCATTTGACCTCCTCCCTCCAGCTCCATACAGTCTCAGTAGATTCCCATATTGTTCATATTAGCCCCTCTTTTAGCACCAGAAGCTTTCCTGGGTGTTGTCTGTATCTGAAGAACTCCTTCTTCAGCTTTAGAAAGATTCTATTAGAAAGAATTATTTAAGCAATGTTACTAAGCAAGTCAACACTAAATCTCTCTGTGAACTCTTCAAGCTAGGTAAAGAGTAAATTATTTCACTTTACCTTAAGTAATCTTAAGTTTTAAGACATTCTTAAGAAAACTGAAAAAAATATCTATGCTGCTTTAAAGCCTACCACCTTTGCAGGAATTCTTCAAGGCACTATCTACACAGAGATGTTCAGGAAAACTATTGTAAACCAATGAAGCTGGTAATTTAAAGTGGATTTACGAAAATGCTATAAACTACTGAAGTGGAAATCCCTACTATAAATTAAGACGGCCCTAACCTGATTTCATTCACATCATCTCTAAAGAATAGATACCCAGGATGTAAATTAGTTAAAGCATTTTAAGGAAACAATTTCAAAAAATCCACTTGTTTCTCTATATTTCATTGTTCTGTGCAAATACATGTACATTCATATGCACTGACAAACATCCAGTTCAAATCGAAGTATGCAAGAGAAGCTCTGCTACCATCCCTTTTCTCCTTCTCCAGTTCTTGCCTTCTCTTAGGAAAAAGGAAATACTGCTGCAGCTTCCAATGCCACAGTAAAGGAATTGTATGGCTGATGTGTCCACCAAAGCAGTGAGTTCAAGGGACCAGCCTGGAGAAACCTTAAAGGAACATGAGTTGGTGTTAATTTGTGTCAATTTGAGCAGAATGGAAATATCCCTCTGCAAAATGTCCAGTTCTTGTTCTATCCTACAGGCCTACAGGAAAAGAAGGAGATTTCTCTTTTAGGATTAGAGACAATGGTGCTGTCTAATTTACATAATAGGATATTTCACACAGTCATATACCAACAGTATAAACCATAATTCTATGAGTTTTATGCATGTTTTGTGTTTTTTACAGCGGACATACCTGGAGCTCTCACTTCACTTTTGAACATGTTACAAGCACTAGGCATTTTGGTCTGAAATTTGTCTCCCTGGTTTTGTATTGCTAGAACCAAAACTTCACCTTTGGTCTCCCATTCATTTGCTGGTATTTTATCTTTCTCTCTCTACACTGAGTAATTGCAATTTTTCAGTCTCCCAGCCTCTGGAGGCTTGTATTTCAAAAACCATTTATGTTGACCAATTTGTTGAGGGGGAAGAGGGGATGGAGCAGAAATTAATATGCATCTCTCAAGTGATTGTTGGTTGTAAGCAAATGTTCCCCCTATTTCTTCCTTTCCCCGTTTATATTCTTCCAACAGTAACCTGTAGAAAAATGGTTCCCTCCCATAAACATTTAAATGTATGCAATTGTCGGAGCACTCTGATTCCCATTTGTGGGTGGGAAGAGCAGGCTCAGGAAGAATTCAAACCCTTGGAAATTATGTTTGGTTCTGTGAACTCAGCAAACATCAGAATCTCCTCCAGAGACTGAAGATGGGGGCAGCAAATAACAGCAGTGACCTGGTAGCCACCAACCCAGGTCACAGGAGCAAATAGTGAAAGCCCTGTGTCCACATGAATGACAGCAGGGCCAAGAATGCCCAGTCCCAAAGCAGCAGCTGCAATTCTAGTATTACACAAACTATTAGCATGCACCAAGGCTTCCTGAGAGCAGGTGGGAGTGCTTCCATCCAGATAATCGCTTTCGTAAAAATAGTTTGCTTGGTGCAGGGAGAAGATTAACACTTTTTGTGGTTAACAGTTTAAGGGTCACATTGTGCTCTCAAGCCTGACCCTGGTTAAAAGTCCATGGGTATTGTATTAAGAAATTACTCATTTCCATGTCCCAACACAATTTTGGAGTAGGGGTCCATAGGAACACAAAGCATGAGGGAAGCAATGGGCAAAGGACACTATTTTGGCTAGAATTTTAAATGATCTGTCAAGCCAAAACCAGCAAGAAAGTCTGCATTAGGAACTGCTGAATGTATCAGGCAATTTACAGGCATAACTCTCTTCATCAGAAAAGAGCAATAAATATTTGCTTGTAGCCTATAAAACTAAGAATGCTGAATTACTAAGATCAATGCACTCAGATACATTAATATAAATACAAAAGAACAATTACTCATGTCTAGATCTCAGAAGTAAGACAGCACCATGTAAGAATGCTGAAGAACATTTATATTTATTAGTAACAGAGGAGGATGCTGCATAAATTCAGATCAGCCCCCTAGGAGTAAGCATATTCAACTTGGCAGGCCGAGACCACTTGTGCATAACAATTCTAAGAGACTTGGCTGAAGAGAGCTCTGACCTGCTGTGATGGTCTTGAATATATGTTGGAAATTCAGGGGAACACTGAAAGATTAGAACAGTGTCAGTGTTAAGTGAATGGGATGAACAGAGGAGCTTTGCTGATGAGTCTGATATTTCTTCTGGGCAAGAAGAATGCAAAAGCTGGGAAGGGATCCCGTTCATAAAAAAGCCAAAGAATAAAGATATAAATAAAGCTATACCATATATTTCAATGAAACATAAATCTTGTCAAACAGGCTATGTTAAAGCAGGCAAATGCAAAGTTGTGTATTTAGGAACAAAGAACCTACAAACTGAGGTTTGTGTTTTGAACACTAGTGTGCCTGAAAGGGATGGGGTGTTCCAGTGACAAGAACGCCATATGAACCCACAGTATAATGCTCTGGAAAAAACAAGTAACTGTGTCTAAACTGAGGAGTATTGAGTGGAATTTGAGGTAGTTTCAATCCAGATTTTCAAAGTTTTTAAAGTAGCGGTACTACTACTGGAATAATGTATACAGTCCCGTGTACATATTTTCTAAAGGATGTTTAAAAGTTTGCTAGGATAACAAAAATAAACAGCAAAATTACTTCTGGTTTCAAGAAAAATATGTTTCAGAGGAAGATGCAAGGAGTTGTGTCTGCTTCATATACCAAAGGAAGACAGGATGAGTTTATTACAATGCAGGAATATGCTTACAGTATAAAACATGAAATAGAAGACAATAATTTACTGGAGGAAGGTGTGACAAGAACCAATGTAGGAAGCTGAAGCTCTTTTCAAGGGAAAGAAGATGTGTTCCTAGTAGTGGGATGATATCTCCTACTGCAGGTGTTGCTGAATTCTCCCGATTCTGAACTTTTCAGATGAAGCCTATGTGCTTTTCTAGAAGATACTCTTTAGCCAAATAAAAAGTTGACTGAATAAGATGCTGCAATCTGTGAGAGATGGAAAGGTAATGAGACAATCTAATGGTCTCTTGTCTTTAAACTCCATGCATCTAAACTGCTGTTACTTATCACAATTAGAAGGTTGGCTGGTGTCTCTGGATTTTCATCAAAGTAACCAAGAATGTTGTTAGGCCAAAGGCTATTCCTTACTCCACGCAAGCTACAGGCATGTCAGATGATCTCACTAAGAAATAACTCTGTTAGTCCTTGTGTTGAACTTAGAGGCTTTTCTATTAAAACACAGAACAAGGAAAAAGCTTTGTCTTTGGATAACGATGACTTCAACGATATTCTGCAGCCCATTTTCCATGTGAGTCTTTGGCCCTCTTAATATTTAAATAAATAAATAAATAAATAGCAGTTCAACATGTGTATTCTCCCTAATACCAGATGATAGCAAATATAAAAACAGTATAGCAAATATAAAAACTTTACATTGTAAAACAAAATACAAGCTGCTAATGCTATTTATTGGTAGAAAACTGTAAAATACCACAGCTAAGCAACATAATATGAAGAAAGCCAAAGGCCACTAGAAGCCATCAGAAGGATATTCAGTCTATACTCCTTGTGGTTTACAGCATATCCCTGCTGCTAGTGGAAAAGGTGATCTGCGGTTTTAAAGTACAAATACTTTTATTTGTAGTTTTTAAAAAAATCACTATTGGGAAAGAATGTTATTACAGCTAAAAAGCCAAAAGATCTTGCTAAGCTTCTCTACAAAGAGGATACAGACATCACAGGAGGGATCAGTTAGTTTCCCTGCTCAGCTCCTTTGAGATTCAAAACCTCTGAGGTTTGAATCAGAATTTGAATCAGAAATAAAGCTGGAAAAAAAAAAAAAAAAGAGATAAGTAAAACGACTTCCTTTTCCTCCAGTGCAGACGGACCAAAATCCATAATGCCAAATCCCATAACTCCCTTCACTTTCCCTGCCAGTGGCAAGAATCCAAAGGATCTCTGTTGACAGGAGAGGTATTATCAGGAGGACCATCTGCACCCACTTCCATGCTCTCGAATGGATGGATATGACAGTAAATTTGCAGCAAAGCCTGTGAGAGTAAATTAATGTTTGCATTAAGTCCTGAATTAGGTTGTTTTGCTATTACCTTTTGCATCCTGCAGTGTTAATTGTTCTAGCCTATCCTGTACTCTCCTCTGTAGGCTCAGATGGAAAGAATAGGGAGAGGTATTTCTGTTTGCACATTTGTCATGCTTTACATCTTGCAATGTTTATGGCTTTGATGTGACTTTTTAAGGAAAAACTTATATTGGGCTTTGTGGGGGCAAATTTGCCACATTCTCCCACTTCATGATTTCATCCAAACTTACTCCAGAAGTTCTGGTTTTAATATCCTAATGCATTTTTTCAGTTTAGAATCACTGAAAAATCAATACACAGGAAAGCAACGCCCTCAGACTATACAGAGTTCCCCTGTTAAACTACTGTCTTCAAGCTCTCTTGATCAGGTCTGATTTCCTCTTTAAACCCCTTTAAAATCTCTTATGAGCCCTGGATATCACTGTAGAGCATATCCTGCTTTCAAACATGCTTTCACAACTGCTCACAGTTTCAAGAGACTTAATAACAAGCAGCACTTCCCCCGTCTGGGCAGCAGAAATCTCCCTAGCGAGGCAGGGTGCCTTCCTTGCCTTGACTTTCAAAGAGAGCAAAAGCTTTGGGGACACCCAGAGACTTCTGTGCTGCCAGGTTACCCCGGATGGTGAGGCCCCCTCCAGATGTATGAAATAAAACTCCTAGTGGACAGCATCCTCTTGGCAGAGAGTGCACGACGTGCAGAGACACCGAATTGAACAGAACCATCTTGGACATTGCCGCCCGGGTTCACGCAGTGTTTTAAATCTTGCCCTTCATTTGATTTGAATGATTTGCACAGATTGGCAGGCAAACAGCTGCTTTTTGTGTAGGTTGTCGGGGATAATAGCAATTAACCCCCTGTCTGGACCAGCAGAGTTTTTAAAATAATTATGTCTTCCCTTCCCTGCTCTCTCAGCATCTCTCTGATGCAAATGCCTTCCACTTTAGCGGTCAGTACCTTCGGTTAACAAAAAATTTCTGGTCATTTGAAGTTGCATTTGTGCTCTAAAGGGCATAGGACACAGGAGATCCAGAAGGCTAGCAATAAGTTATTTAAGACAGGAGAAATGCAGAATTACTAAAGTTAACTCAATTAATATTAGGGCATTGGTATAGCATAAAACACACATAGCAAGAAAGCAAACTAAGGGTAGTAAGAAGCCTGAAAAGTTATCTGAAATTTTGTCATCTTCTCTATCAATAAAAGGGATTACTTGCTATTGCAACAGGCAGCAATGAATTGTTTATGAAAATATCAGCTAAAACAACTAGAATAACAGCCTGTAAGTTTAGATGTTGGAAAAGCAACAGCTGGAAAGCCAGCAGAACAGATGAACCAATTCAAATGAGGTCTTTAAATGCTAATGATTGACCAGCTCAGGTCAACAAGTTTTACAAGCAATTAAAAAATATGAGTAATTAATAACGTAACTGTGCAATTACAAGAAGCTCCTTTGCAGACCAACAATGAAAGCTTCTTGTGCTGAAATATGAGAATAAACACTATACCACTCATCAGGCCACCAGGAGAAGGGGTGGCAGTTTTATTAGTCAAATAACTCCTTTTCATCCTAAAAGCTTGGTGTTTTAAGATGGCAGATATATTTTGATCAAAGACTTCTAAAATAGTAATTTTAAAGAGTGTATACTCCATACTGTTCCATGCAGGAACAAGCTTCTTTCATATCACTTTCTTTTTTTAAAGAATTTTTAATAAAATTTAGGACAGAAGAGAAAATCATAGCCAGTTCATGAATCCAGCCCTGGGTAGAGCAAAATGATAAGGATTTGTAGATAAAAAGGTAATTTGAAACTAATGTCCTTGTTAGATGCTGGTAATGTTCAAGAGGTGGGAAGGTCTTAACCTGGAGGATGCCCTTACTGTTGTTAACCATGTGATGCATAATCAGGCATTGATGTATTCCCTATGAGAGTTACCTAAAAACACCCCCAGTAAACTCATTGGGATAAGAAACCTCTCTGGGTTCCTTGAAAGGCAAGGATAAATGGTGAAGGTACCAGTAAAACTTCCATCTTAAAAAAATCAAGAATCAGTGAAGGAAAGGCCTGGTGAATCCTTTTCAGTCTGAGGTAACCAGAAAGTTACTAAAAAGTTTGTTAAAACGTGCATAAATCCACAGGGACTGGATTTCCTGCAAATCTGTTAAACAGAACTTAAAAATTCATAAACCAAAACATTATATAAGGGAAAGATGGTGGACAGGCCTTCCAAAAAAAAGTGGATAATACATCAGTTTCTTCAAAAGGACAGCAAAGGACATATGGTAACATGCTAAGAAGAGATGTTGGGTGATTTGAGACCAAAAGGTTTTATTTGTTGCAGGTCAACTCTCCAGAAGCCAACAACATTTAAACTTCTTTAGAAGTTTCTTTCCCACAGACCCACAAAATATTTTTATATATATATATATATGTATATACATGCTGAGAATTCTTAGATAACCCACTTAGAAGAAGGAAATGAATACTATCATTGAGAGAATGCAAGTAAGGCAGCAGGAACAGATGCCTTTATGACCAAACATTGTGTCCTTAGGCCTATTTACCAAGATCATGTGCAATAAAAAGGTAATTTCTCTTTAAGAAGGAATAAATAAACTAAAATTTTAAAACCCAGATAATTGCAAAGCTTCAGAATTATATGGGTTAGACTTCTTGTCTCTGGGTGTAATAATAATGAAGCAACAGGAACATATAGTCATGGCAGTCAAAATATGATTTTGAAGGTAGGTCAAGGACTGGCACTTATGCTCTATAAAGATCCTACAGCTCGTCTGTTCATGGATTAGTGGATTGAATGTCTTCAAGGGGAAGGCATTTGACAAGACCCTGCTGACAGCTGGCAGCTGCTCATTTTGGCCATGAGGAATTCAGGAGAATTCTCAAAATTAAGCAAGTGAGGGACAGATCAGAAGGCAGGACCTGCAATAACTCTCTGTGAAACACTGAGCACAAGATGCCTCATAAGCAGTGGAGTTACAGCTCAGCTTGTACACATAAAATCGTTAGTCAAGAGAAAAGAAAGGTGGTGGATTTCTGCATTTTCAGAAAAACAAAAAAGCTCAGAAAATACTGTGGATTAAAGATTCAATGAAATACCTGCATGTCTCAAGTCCTTAGGAACTTTAAGAAATTGAGTAAGAACAGAGATTTCTCAGATGGGCTAAAAAAAAAAATAAATTTGTGGAAATGAATACACTCCCTCATATTCTTTTCCTGTTTCACCACATACTTGTGTGTGTACCAGACAGCACTTTAAAGACTTGAAAAGCTGTTGTCATTAATTTCATCTGGCAATAGACAGAGCCAAAAACAAACAGTTCCATACTATTACGGCCTCCCACAATGGGAAATCTTACAGGGCTAACAGGGTAGCACATTGTTACAGAGCTCAGCTGAAATAAAAAACTCGGCTGAAGGGTGCTTTATACTTGAGGACAAGGCCATATTTGTAGGCTAATACAGAATGAGAATGGTGTGAGAAAATTTCTGAGATGAATGCTGCATAAGAAAGAGATTAAGGACAAAAAAAAAAAAAAAATTTAAAGCCACTTCTTTACTTGGCCTTCCTTGAGATAAATAGGAAAATTGTCTTTTCCCTTCATCTTTCTCTCTTTACCATGTTGGTTAAAAATAAAGAATTCTTCACTCAATCAAATGTACATTTCTGTTTGCATTATGACAGCTGTCATCCATTTAGGTTAACCCTTTTGGAGGCGGATATCAAATGTTATTTAAAAATTTGTGATAATAAATGAAGAAATCCTCTCTTCTATCAGCAATAGCAATCACCAATAATCATATAAGAGCTCTCATCTGACCTTTTCCCACTTTTGAGCTACTGATGTCAATGAACTCAAGGAAAAATGGAAAAATTTCTAAGACATATGTAATTTTAATGGAGAAATAGATACATCAATATAAGGAATGAGAGAGAGAATACATAAGCTACTCATCTTCCAGGCATGATTTGCTCAAAAACTACTTTAATAAAAAATATTTATATTTATGTATCTGTCTCTGTAGCAATTCAGTGTATATTCTATGTGGTGACTTTTTCTACTGGAGAACTTCTTGAGATGCAAACTCTTTTCCTGTCATCCTGGATTGTGCCAGGGACCTGGGATGACAGAAAAGTTCTGAATGGACCTGGCCACAGCCCTAGTCCTCGTAGCTGACAGCAACATCCCCTTGGACCTGCTGGGCTGCCTGCTGCCTACTCTTCATGTGGAGTGCCCCTGGTGTAGAAGGAAAAGGAGATATCCCTCTTGCTCTGAGACCCTAAGTGTGGAATGATCAAACCTGGAAGATATCAAGTCTCATCCTTGAGCCACCCTCTCCTTTTCTCCTTAAAGATGCAGCCTGCTAATTCTGGGACACCTTGGTACCACATGGAGAAGCCCATCAGTTGACATTTCTAGAAATTAGTCAGAAGATGAAAAAGTGTTTTTAAATCCATGCCTTATTCCTTACTCACAGAGAAGGGAGTAAGCCCAGATTCCTAGTCACGATATTTTTTATGAGTAATATTGATTATTTACATATTGCACAGACATTACTCACATACTACTTTTCTTTACATTTGTTAACAGGCATAATACTTCCATTAAGTAAATTGTATCTTGTTAATGCTTTTGTGAATCTTGAATATCTTGTTTTGCAATTTCTGCATGTTCTAACTGTGTTTGGACTGGGTTTATTTAGTTGTCTAAACAGAAAAATGTTTTTCATTTTGGTTTTGTTTTTTTCTTTCTTTAATGAAAGGTAAATAGCTTAGGAAATGCCTGGCCTGATGATCATATGCCAGACCACATCTGGGGAGAATTACCAGCAGTAATGTTCCTGTAGACAAGATAGTCTAAAAGAATGAGCATGATGAGGGAAGAGCAAAGAAACAGAATTCTGAAACAAAAAGGAGAAGCTGGACACTTGGGGAAGAGATAGTAAAAAATCAACTGAACAGAAGGCCTTTGAAAGTAGCCAGGAATAATCCAGAAAGAGCAGATCTGATGTACCCAAATAAAGTTATTTCTTCCTAGTCAGGTAGGTACATCCTTGACAGAAAAGCTATGTCTAGCCAGAGACCTTTTTCTGAGCTTTTCATCCCAATTTCCTTTTGCAAAACCCAGAGTGACCAGGACAGATCCTACAGTGTCTTAATAGACCAAGGAAGTAAAAGGCTTTAGATGTGTGAGATAAAATTCAAGCCTCAAGCCCAGGCCTCAAGCTCTTGTAGGTTACTGACAGGCAGTCATAGGCACACAGAAAAGGTGCAGACCAGTCTGACCTCTGCATGGCTTGCACTGTGCAATTCTTACCTTTATTGAACAAAAGTAAAAGGAATTTATCTCAGATTACACAGATAATGCTTATCTCATTGGAGCTCTGCCCATTTGGCTACTGTATTCATACTTCTGTCTTTCTGGGTCAGCCTCACATAGTATCAACAAGGGAAATTTCCCTCCGGTCACTGGAACTGATTTATACCCACAAGAATGTGGATTTGGACTTTTTTTTTTCCTTTATGCTACTTCCCCTTTACAGTAATTTTGCAATTTTTTCCCCCCTGTAACGTTCTTGGGCTTCATGTGCCTGATACTGCAAAGGCAGATACAACTAACTTCAAAGGCCAGCCCAACTGCAGTTGTGGCTTGCATGGTATGGGTTTGGCCTGCTGAGCTCATGAAAGCTAAGTTTCATCTGTTTTGTGGATTGGGCTCTTGACCTGCCATAAAAATAAATGCTATCTTCTACTGTTATTAAATGGTAGGCTGTTTCTTGTTACTACTGTGGTATATGTGTCTCTTCCATATGCCTGTCATTAAAAATAATAAATTGGGTTGCCTTATCTCATGGAGATCTCTTATTTTGCCCTCCTGTTTTGGTCTCCTGTTCATTTCCCTGTAGTCTTGCTGACAGACTCACACATTTTAGATTAAAACAAAATGCAGCAGCCTTTTTCCCCCTCACAGCACAGACACAAGCAGTTCACACCTTCATCTGATGTTCCACTTAACCAACAGCACTCCCTGAATGCACAAGTGAAGCAAGACAAAACATCCTGCACAACATAAGAGGAAATTAATTTGAGTACAAAGATGGTATTCCCACTACACTTCAACATTGTTGGGGCATTGATTAATTGTTTATCATGCTGACATTTTGTGCTGCTCTTTGTTAATTAATTCTGTGTGTATTCTTTCTAGCCATGAGGCCATGTCTATTTGTACCATGCAATAGCTGACCAGGACCTTGATTATTTTAGAGATTGAACACTTTACTTTTAAGAATATTGCTGTTCTGGTGAGTTATCAATTATCACTGATATATTCAAAACAGTCACTTCATTGACATACTGCTGATAGCAGTTTTGGTCCACCAGATTATATTCCTTATGTTTCCTCCAGTGAGTGCTACCCTTTCCAGTGATTACACCACAAGACAGAATTATTTTTCTGCCTAGCTCTTCAGCAAATAGTTGCATCAAAACCAACAAGCCTTCTACTTCTATATATTAATTGATTACAATAATTTTCTCAAGTGAAGGATGAAAATTCACAGGTTTTGTTGCACAAGTTATGTCCTTTGTTCTATCCCATTCCAAACACCTAAAACACCCCACTGATTTTATAGTGTTAACATCCATTGCAAATGGTCACTCACGTACTTTTCAGGATATGAAATCATCCAAAGAAAGGCACCTTCTGTCTTGAGGATTTGTTCTTTTTTTTCTTTTTGTTATGGTTACCTTAATTTGTCAGTCCTAAATTATTCTTCCGTGAAAAAGGCAATTTGAAAAGTCCTTAGTTTCTCTCTGTTAAAAAAAGCTCATTATGCTACATTTCAGACTACTTTTTTATCAAACCAGCAGCAAAATATGAGAAGTAAAGCCTCTCAAGATATACTAGTGATCACTGTGACCATCTTTTTCTTTTATGCTAACCATTACTATCCTATTTTCATGTCAGGAATTACACTGTGTCTGAAGTTCAGTAGTCTAACACATAAAGATGTGCTAAGAAGTTGTGCTGATGAATATTATGTGAATTCATTAGATGTGTGCATGTGCTGAGACGCTCTCCAGGAATATGTCTCAATCATATCACAGCCATCTAGACTCTCTGAAAAAAAGAACAACTAGTGGACCAAACCAGATGAAGCTGCTCGATGGTTTTCCCTTACAATCAACTAAAAATTTGCCAGACAGTTAATGTTTGTTCACTACTTTCCTTTTCACATATTGTTTCCTTGCTCATAACTCTACTTGTGTTTTCAGGGTGTTTCACACATGACCCCAAAGTTCAGTCCTGGTACTATCCAATATAAGGACTGCTCTTATTAATTGTAATCCTGCTACCATTAACTTAAACATGTGTCGAAGCCGGCTTAATCACAATTACATGGAGACTTCACTTGGAAAATGTATAAATTAACATTATCAGTGGTTTTAGCTCTGTTTATATTGAATTCATCTGCTGAGCATCTCTTTACATTCCCCTCATGGCATTTCCATGCATTGTTCCAATCTCTCCCCAGTGTTCAGCTAGAAGGACAATGGGAGAAAGTAGTTCCACATTTCCATCTATCTGTACACAAATGGACTCAGCCTGTGCATTCTTTCTTTTCTTATTTTTACCCCCCAAAAAAGCTCCCAGGGCAGGAAAGGAATGCTGGATCAGGCCTGTCCGTAGTTGTGTGTTCCCCAGCATCCCACAGAGGGATGTTGTTGCTATTATTTTAATAGCAGATCTCTGCTGTTGCTTCTATTTTAATGGCAGATTTTAAAGCTTCCGCTGACATTGGTACAGACCCTGAAGCTCAGCTAGAGCATCAGAGGTGGTGAGCAGATGGCGATACAAAGGAGGAATGTTGTATCTATAAATATTCTGATGAAATTCATATCCAGTGTTCCACACAAGAGCCAACAAACTATCCTAAACACTTAATATGGGGTTTTAATTAGTCTTATGTGGTAAATGGGTTCTTAATCCGGGTTCCCTAACAGAGACATTTTTACTCAGAGGGTGTAACTATTTATGTCAAACCACTGAAAAAAGTTATGAAAGGTTAATTGTGCTTTAATTATCTTTTTAACAAGTTACCATTTACCAAATAAGGAAAAACACTTCATTCTGAGTTGTCAGGGCTCCTAACAGAGTCCGAGAGAAGGGGCAGTAGCTGAGGCACAGCAATCTCCAGGGAAATACTCCTGCATAGTTTGCCACAGTCAGTATTAAGGTAATGTTACAGTATATCAGTTGCATGTGCAAGAACTCAAATCTCCTTCTGGAAAAATGAAGTGCAATATCCTTTAAACCAAGGTGCCAAACAGGTCTGCAAACCACCCTATGGACACCTGTGTGAATCTGCAATCTCTAAACCAATGGTTTTGAGGTTTGATGTTCTGCTTATACCTTCAGGTTCTAATTTGTTTGCTAATGGTGATATATTGATTGTTGTTAGCTATCTCATACGTGTTGTGGGAAATGAGAGGAAATGGTGTTTAGAAGACCTATGTCAGGAAGAAAAGGGCAAGAGAATCAGTGCCACTTAACAGAATGTGCAGAAGCATTGTGCAGTTGGGTTTGTTTCTAAAAGTGGCACTCAGATCTGAAAGTGGAAGAATGAAGCTGTACGAATGACAATCAATATGTGAAAGTGTGGAACATTATTTTTCCATCATCTTTTCATAAGGACATAAAATCACTCTAGCCTAAAGCATCTCTTTTGAACACTGAGTTTTAAAAGTAAGGGGACAGATTGTCTGTCTATATATCAAATATTTAAGCTCTATTTCTCAGGAAATTAGGCTCACAAAAAGCCTTCAGTTGGTAAATTTTCCTTTTCCCCTTAATATTCTGGACCCACTGATCCAAACTGACTCATTGGTCAACCAAACAACTTTGACAGAGGGATAGTGGTGTCAAATGAATTACATTTCTACACATTTTTTGAAAATCAAAACCAAATTAGCAGCTTCAGTGAAGAGGCCCTCTTGACTACTTGCTCTATGCACTCATCCCAGCAGAAGATCCTGAGACAAGAGCCAGATGGAGAAAACATTCTCCTGCACCTGGGATGCTATGAGATATTCAGGGAAAATGTATGGGGAGCTGAAAATGTTAGTAAACAACAGAATACAGTCATTGGAGAAGGGGCAGGAGGAACTAACATCTCTGGTGACATCAGAACATGATGCAAATCATTTGTCCAGCTGCTTGCAAGAGGCTTGTTTCTTTCACAGAAATACTCTTTAAAAAGTCATCAAGAGTTCAGGGCCCACAAGAAGAGCAAAATCAGGCTTTTGGGGTTGAAAATGCTTATAAAACCTTCCTGAAGTGCTGGTATGTCATCGTTCATATTTTATTTTACAAGGTCTTAATAATGATATCTTGCCTGTGCTCTGCAAATGACTTTCAGTAAAACAGCAGCACCATTGTATAAGAAGACAGAATGAAAAATAAAGATGACCTCTCTTCTTCTTTTGCAACTGAAGTCCAGAAACTGAGTAATAACAAAACACCTTTCCACAACTTTTACTGCAGGTCATTAGCCAGAAAGAAAGATAATTTCTCACCTAACAGCTCAATCCTCTATCATTCCCATTCTTCTTGTTGGGTGTAATAGCTGTTTGTGCAGTGACTTTACCAAGCTCTGTAAGATGACAGCAGCTTTGCAGTCTTTATCTCAACCATGCTACGAAGTATGGCTAGATCAGACTTTTCAATTATGGTCATGCATGCCAATACCATACTTTAAAGCTTGATAGTATCTTTGAAGGTATGTAAATGATGTAAGCACACTTTTTTGGCCCCATCAATTTTCAAATGAAATTTAGGTTCAAGTAAATGCTTAAGTTGCACCTGATGTATTTTCCAGCTCCCAGTGACTTCAGTGAGACTGTTTTTCTCAATAAGGACATATAAGGGGTCACAATTTAATTTTGTTCAACATTCTGTCTTTTGTTGTCACCATAAAGGTGATTTAATAAATACTGCAATTTCTGAACAAACTTACCTAAAGTTCCAACATCAGAACTGCTAAACATGCAAAACAAGATTGTGCACAAGGGAAATAAAATCAAAGTCCCACTGGAGTTCAATGGCAAGCAACAAAAGGGTTTGACAGTTTTACATTGAAATGAAAATATAGGATGAAAATAAATAACCTGATTCTTCACCTCACAACTAAAATAATTTCAATATATGCTATTTTAATAGCTATTTCTGCTTAAAACTATATATTTATGAAATGAAAAATTACATTCTTCTCTGAAGGGTCTGTCCCTTACTAAAGTTACACATCACATCCAGCGCTTCTATAACTGAAGTGTTAAAGAAATATACTTTACTCCATATTCTCTATTGTTTATTTTGTGCCACAGACAGAACTCTGAGCAGTTTCCATTTCCCCTACAATTAGGCGCTGCTCCTACAAACACATAAATGTGAGCTCACCTTTCCTGCTGGGAGGGATTTGGATGGGAGGCTCGCTGCAATAAAGGACATGAATACATTTTGGCAGGATCAGGGCCTCAGATAGCAAGGAGGAAACTGGCTAACAGAAACCACCTTTGCAAACACAAAAACGGGAAAGATCTCATGAACAAAAATTAAAGTTTTATACACTTTTAAGTGCTAGGCAGAGTATTTAAAAGGAGAAGAAACTGCAGGACATCAGAACTGATTGGTTTTTTTTTTTTGATCCAAGTTGAGAGTGTCCCTTTAAGGATTTATGGCATGGCACAGCCTATGGTTTGCTTCGTTTGGCTTTGACTAAACTATTCTTTTCTTTTGCCAAGAGACCCAGCAACTGAAAGTGCAGTTTTTTCTTCCTCACAGCTGTTTGCTCCCACATTATCAAATATTTTCCCTCCAGCTTTTGCCCTTGCCTTGCTCATGAGATGTAAATGATGCGGGAATTTCGGCTGCTCTGCTTCAGTTCAGCACAGTGATAATCTTAGGCAAACACTTGCAATCTGTCTTTCATTAAAAGAGTTTTTTGCACTTCTGTTTAACACGGCAAATTTTTTGAATTGCCCTTTTAAAAGAAGATTTCACATCCACTTCTGCTGTAAGGAAACCTGCGCTGCCACAAATACATCTGCTGGATAAAGGGAAATGCTCTTGTTGAGCGATTCTCACCAAAGACAGCAGACAGTTCTACCTTCAACTCCTGAACTTTAGCTACTTGCTGCAAACTTAATGGGAGAAATCAATACATAAAACAATGCTTCTCCCATTGAAAAGCAAGGCTTTTTTTTTTGCTGCTTTGTACAAAAACAGGTGTGAAAATTCCGTTGTAAAATGAAAGTAGCTTTCATTACCAAATACATGAAACCTCTTGCAGAGCACGATTCTCTTATTTTTAGCCATCAAATGTAACACTAGTATCTAACACTTGGTGCCATAAAAAAATATAAGTGCAAAATAGGAACAGAGAAGACTGGCATTTCTAAAATACTTAAAATACATTAAATGTTTAAATACGGTGGTTTAGTGTCCCTAGAAAAAAATTATACTACCCTCCTATATTAACAAATGATATTTTAAAAAATTATTAATATATGATATATACAAAATATATACATAAAATAATCATTATTATATATTATATATACATTGCATATTATAAATGTTACTTATATATGTACACAATGTGAAGAAAGTATATAGTAAGGAAAATGGGATTCAAACTCTATCTAATATTAAGCAGTCATTTTTTCTGATCTGGTAAGAGTAGCAGAAATGTCTTCACTGAAAAAAAAAATCCCAGTTCTTAGACAAAAGAAATCCTAGAACAAAAGCAAAAGAAAAAGAAGGATAACTACATTCACTAAAAATAGGAAATATTAAATATTAAATATTTGGTATAAGTCATCATCACTCTCATGCTTTTGTTTAAATACAGTAATAGAATGGGCTAGAGTTCTCAGCTACTTGCTGAATTTGGTCCCAAACAGGTATCTACAGGCTCTACTGAAGAAAAACAAAAACCCAAATAAAGTAACTTTTGAAAGTCACGTCCTCACTAAAAAGAACTTTTTTATCTGTGTGAGAGTAGTCAAAACATAACCGAAGAAAATGAAAATGTTAGATCTCCAGTTTGGCAAATCCCTTGTGCAAGGGACTCACTCACTGACTTATTCCTGTGCTTTCCTTACTAAATCAGGATGCATTTTGAGCCAACAATTTGGAATTGGGATTCCTGCTATTTTTAATTGCTCTACAAACTCTGCAATGTAGGCCTTCAGCTTCAGATTCCTCTGCCCTCACAAATGAAAAATTGCTGCTTTCTATACCCCTGTTTATTGTTAAAATATACCAGAATAAAGGGGGGTTTGCCCAATATCTTAGAAAAAGAGGAAATACAGCTCAAGAATTTCTGATTTTTTTTCCCCCACAAAATATCACTTTATAAATGGATATCTCACTGGTGCTGTGCACTGAAAAAAAAAAACCTCAAGACCTCTATTCTATTTCAAAAACTCTATTTTTATTATTTCTTCATTCTTTATTTAGGGTTTCCCCTGTACTGAGATTTGAGTTCCTACTCAAATATCATAGACCGTTCTTTTGAATTTATTATTAAATTTATGTGAAATTCAGACCAAAAGTAAAATAATAACAAATCCTAGTTGAAGTCCCTGTTTCCCTTATGATGGAGATATCAGGGAACAGTTAGGAGCATTTGACCTGCTGTGCTCAAAGGAGAAATTCTGGCATACGCAATGAAGGTCACATCTCAGTATATGCATGAGAAAAAATGTAGCCAACCACAGTGTAAACAGTGGGTGTGAATGTTGCCTTATTAAAGGAGGGTGACTGACCAGCAACACCTTCCAAATATTACTCTTTGTACAGTTGTGATGTCCTGAAGCCCTGGATGTGAATGGATGCTCTGCTGTACAGTTAAAGGTAAGCAAAGGAGATCATCGGGCTGGCACAAAGAGTCGACAGTCACAGTACGTGCTACGGCCCAAGTGCTGACAATGGATCACCTCCTGCTTTGGAAACAGAGCTGGACAAGAACCCTGCCTCACTGGAGAAAAGTCACGACCCAGACAAGTCAAAAATAATCCAACTGTGAGTGCGAAATAAAGAAAAGAAGGAAGCAGAAATGGGGGGGGCGGGAGGGGGAAGACTAAAGAAGAAACACTTAATTTTCAGGAAAGAAATGTGAAATAAGTAGTATACACTTCATTAGATTACCATAATAATAAGCTTTTTCTTCTCATTTGTTTACACAGCAAACATCACTGTGTAAATGCTACAGCAAATAGCAACTATCTGAGATATAATTATTCATATTTTAATCCAAGACTGTCAAGAATTTTCATGAATACTCAGTAATTGAATATTCACAAATAAAACGATCGAGGGTCAGTTCACAAATACATAATTCAACTACAAACAGCTGTAACAAGAAACCATTGCTGCTATTTGTAATTCTTCATTTAAGTTCGGGGGTCCTAGCCAGACTGATGTCAAAAAACTTCTGCTGCTGTGCGGAAAAGCTGGTCCCTCTTCCCTCCAGCCATGCTCCCAGGAAAAACACACAAATAAACAAAATAACAAGCAGAAATTTCGAGTAGAAGGAGAAGAGTGAATTATCTGAAGTACTTCATTATTATAAATTGCATTTAATTGTGTCCTTAGCAATAAAAATGTGTTATGCATAATTTAATTAGCAATTAGAAATTGCCTCTAGGTATACCTATAGAATAAATAACCACACTCATTGCAGTAATGACTAACATAGTCTCTCTGCTACATAAAAGACTTCTGTATTCTGACAATTTAAATATTAATACTACAAAACGCTGAAAAACATGTTGTTTATATTCAATGGAAATCCATAATGTACAGCCAATGCAACTGCATAATAAAATAGACTTAACTCCATGTATAACATCAATTGACTACAAAAAGGCCAAAGACCTGAATAAAGTAGCAAAAGTTGCAAACAGGATTTCAAATATTATTCTAAAAAATCCTGTGGAGCTCACTGTAAAAGAAAATATTTCCTAGAGGAGTCTTTATGATTTTTCCTGAAATTCCTAACTTTTTTACATTAATCCATGAAGAACAAAGACCATGGGGAGAAACCCTGCTCTTTTACATGAAAGCTTCTGCTTATTTGAGAAGTTTCCCCTTTCCTTTCTCTTACATATTTAAACTACAACAAATTATTACATTACTCATATAATGTACGAAGTTGTCTTCAGAAACCATTTTTAACAGTGTATTTCATTTATAGGAACCATGCTATTCATTATTCTGGAAAAAAAAAAAACACAGAGGAAAGTACCCAGGTGCAAGGAGAAAGTTTGAAAAGAGTTTCTAATTTCTTCTTATGCCGAGAGCAGCCGGTGGGTAGGAAATGAAGCCCTGAACTGCTCTCTTTCCCACCTCATTCCCCTCTTCCTTCCCAACAGTGATCCCTCTTTCTGGTTTTCTATCAGTTTTCTGGTTTTCTACTCCTTTGCCACTATTAACTCATCTCTTCCTGGTTTCACCATCATTTCATTCCCAGGAGGACAATGTACACATGTGATTCAACATGAACACAACGGTGACCCAGTTCATTCCCTGGTCCATTATGTCCCTTGTCCCAGCCAAGTGAGCCCCTCAGAGCAATATAGGGCACCCAGTCCTCATCCAGGCTAAGCTACAGCACTATTATTCTTGATTTGCTGTTTTCCTATCATTTCTCAGCCCGAGGACAGGTCAGCACCTACAGAAGCCTACAGACATTCCAGTCCTGAGGGTGTTTGAGAGCACAACCAGGAGCAGGACATCTGACAATGCAAAAGTACAGAGGCAAAAAATGCCCCAGACATTTTCCATCCCCTCTTGGGGCTGAACTGCTTTTCTGTGGAAGGCTGGAATTATATTGGATTACTTTCTCATGTGCCATGTATGTACTCAGTCTAACCTCTTTTCATTTTTTTTTCTAAATCAGTTATTCCAGAATTACCCTGGATAAATGATACTCAGCACCTTAATGTAACTTGAGCAAACAGTCTTGAAACAGTCTTAATGAACAGCCAGTTCACAATCAAATCTTTCATTCCGAGAAGCAGAATGAGGGGCTTTTTTTTTCCTGAAAAAATATGGCTGCTTTTTCACAAAAGCTATTAATTATTGTCCATTTCTGTAACAGCACACTGCTAGGCACTTCCACAGCTGCCCTCCCTTTCCCCAGTTCAGGCACAATTTCCTGAGTTATGGAGTAAACAGAATTACACTGTACAGAATAATCCATGCAGTTTCTAATGGGGCAGTGTGGGCTCTCTGCTGCTCTGTCAGCGTTGCAGGACCTGCATAACAGCACTGTGATGTTACAGTTTTATGTGGCCAACACTCCCAAGCATTGAAGTGAATAATGTGACTGGCTCCCCACTAGGCAGATGGAGACTTTGCTAGACTTGTGTGATGGTAAATGAAGATTTTTTTTTATTTGCTCCTAAGAGCTTGGCACAGGAAACCCCTAAATCCTACAATAATAAATCTTCTGTTTATCTTTTAAATTCTGGAGCAAAATAAAATCCATTAGGCACCCACAGTCATGGGCTATATTCTGTATTTTCCTAGCTTCCTACAACCTTCTGGCATAAAAAGATTAAGCTTTCTAAAGCAAAAAAACAACTCCTCAGTTTAAAAATAACAGCCTCTTTGCCTTGTATGGAGCACTGTTTTATTGTATTACACAATTAAATGGCAGGAGCACTTATAAATTACAAATAGTGGCATAATCCAGAAACATGCATCTGGTCCAATCTGGTTGTTTTCACACTATCACGCATTTGCACTAAATCTGAAAAGCAAATGTAATCCATCCATAGCATAAAAGTGATCACCCAGGCATTAACCTCACTGTCAGGATTATTTAACTCATGCAGACTGACACAGTATTCCAGCAGATGAGAAAGAAATCCCCACACCTAAGTCAAAATTATTTCAATCCTGACTGCTGTGCTGAGGGGGAAGCTACTTTCTGGTTATCACTGCCTGTTTAGGGTAACTCAGAGAAGAAATCAAGAGAGAGGTGAAAATCTCCATGGCGATTACACATTCTTAACACCACTGAAAATAAGGTCACAAAAGCTGCACTCTTGAAAATCAGCACGTTAAAGTCCCTTGAAATGCAGATATTTGGCATCTCAAAGAACCAGGCCCTCCTTTAGCAGCAGCCTCCTAAGAGTGCTTCCACACAGCCTTCACACTAGGATACGTCAACTAGAAATTTAGTATTGCCAATCCCAATTCTTGCTTGGTGTTCAATTACAAGTTAAGGCAGCAGCAGAGTCTAGCACAACCTCAAGGCTGAAGTTTGCTTTTAAAAAAGCAGTGGGAGTGTTTCCATTAAGTCTGAGAGGGTATAAGAGAATACACAACAGGTCTTCTTCTACTATTTTTTCACCCTGGTAAGAAAGGCTGATTAAAGCACAATAAAAATTCATTTACATTTTTCTGTGCAAAGTTCATCTACATGCAAAGCTAGAAGAGGATGCTGACAGGGCAACACTGGGATAATTTCTTCATCAAACAAAGTGATGTTTGTAAAAGTGATTAAATGTAATTACAATAACACCTATGAACATTTAATAACTGACCTTTCAATAGGATCCTCAGAGCAGGATTGAGGAAAATCCAGTATGGCGATTAGGTGAAAAACAAAAAATCTATCTGTGAATCTCCATCTATTCCCAAGGTCCCTTCTTCCTCAGCAAACTCAGACTCACAGAACTGACCTACAGGAATTTCAGGGGTAAGCCAAGAAGAACCTATTTTTAAAGACTCCTTAACCTACACATCATATGCACCAAACATTTCTCAGTGTTATAATGTGTTCTCATTGGAATTATTTTCTGTGTATAGGCATCCACCCAGATGCTGGTATCATAAGATACCAGCACTTCTTATGTATCTTATTTGGGGATACTGCTATGACTAGTGCAACTTCTTAAGAAGTCTCTGATGCACAGTTCTTCACTCTCATTAAAAGCAAAGACATTCTGGTGTCTTCAATTTTCCCCTTGGTTTTGGGGGAGATTTCTGATCAAGGAGTTCTCTATTTCCTGAAGCTCTTAAAAGCAGAAGCTTGGGTTTGTTAATTCATTGGTATATGGGAAAAATGTCAGTGTTAGCCAAGAGTGCATCCAGTCCCTGAGTGAAGTCAAAGAACTGTAAGTCATTCATAACTGTCCTGTGTGCCCTGGCCCACTGATTTTAAAACAATTTTTTGCTGTGGCTGCGTTCCTGTAAATGTGCTGATTATGAATATGATTTGTGTCAGCTTTTAACCAGTTGGTTAAGTACTCTTTAGAAACTCTAAATTGGTTCTTTTAAAGGTGGTTGGCAATAATTTCTTCCTAAGCTTCTTTCCAAGAGCTACGCATGTGGACATAGCTGAAAATGTCCATTTAACAATACTGGAAGATTTCCTTCCCAAAAAGCAAAAGCCTTGAGAAGAATGAACAGGTGCAGTGGCAGTGAAGTGAAGCCATCTCCTATGACAAGAATTGAGTTCTACCATGCAAGAGTTTAGTTGACTTTTTTCTTTAATATCTCTATATAGCAAATTAACCAAGAAAATCCAGTTTGAATAAATGAAAACATCATTAAATCCTGCAGAATTTGCCAAAGAACTTTGATTTTTAATAGAAGAAAAACTGGGAAGCCGTTTTGAATGTCCAAACGCTTGATTTGACTATTACATAAATAAAAATGCCTTATTTTTTATTTACCAATTCATTCTGTGATTTATTTTAAAACTACTTTCTATCAAGAAGGCTTGGCATCTATTTCTAAGATGGTTACACAACTTAAAAATGTTAGGTAGTTTGATGATACAAAAATAAATACTTAAAGACTGGCCAAACCCTAAGTTTTCCTGATTCTCCATAAAGGGGGAAAAAAAATAAAAGAAAGAAAAAAAATTAAAACAAAAAAAATTGGACAACCCACTGCCACAGAGGTTTGACTTCTGACTCAGGCAATGCTTTCACCATACTGTCAGATCAATAGCTCAATTAAGCGAAGGGTATATGAAAACATTACTGTAAATATTATGGTAACAAGTGCTTTTATCACTTCTTGGACTGATTTAGTGATTCATTGTTTTCTGACCTTGAAGAATATGCAATTAAAAGATGCCCCTGGCATGCAAATTGCTGCTAGAACTTGAATGGGCACCATATTTCCTCACAGTTTTAGAAATTCTTAATCTTCTTTCAAAGATATTTCAGCTTAATTTTGCCATACCACTATGTTATCTTTCCCTAGCACTTCTCACCAGAGCACGGTACAGCTTTTAACCCAGCAAATGCAATGGGGTTGTATTTTGAGAAAGCAGATGTTTCACAGGTGTAAAGGTTGCAATAGGAACCTATTTTCAATAGTAGTGGAAATAAGCAGCAGAAAGCTACACCTTTGGAGGCTTTTCCCCCTCTGGAAACAGCAATATCTCAGCGTTGCTGTACAGTACTTTCTACCTGTGGAAAGTGTAGATTGAATAAAAAGCCACAAAAGCAAAATCTTTTAACTTCCTGCTATGCAGAGCTGCTCTGGGGAGGATTAGGAACTGGAGCACTGGGAAGACCCCTGCATTTTCCCTACACCCAGCTGCCCAGTGCTGCTCTTCCCCATGGAGCACACAGCACCCAGGCTGACAGACACTGCCCATACGTGTGTGTATACCCACGATGGTTTTTCTATCAGGATTTAAACAGAACGTCCCATGCCTTACTGCAAAGTAATTGCACCGTTTAGGAAGATGTCAGAGAGCTAAGAGTTAGCATAAAATTCTGTAATTCCACCAACAGGCACCAGCACACTCAGCCTCTCTGGGAAACTCTGTTGATCTCTGAAAAGTTGTCAGATTTAGAAAGTTCAAGCTTCTTTCATTGAACTTGATTTTACATCACCAATGTAAGCTACAGATCTCAATATGGACACTTGGGGTGATTTAAACCACACTTGAATGGATTTTACTAATTTTACAAAACAAACTGATGCAAATGCCATATGATCCTGCCTCAATATATCCAGGAATTTTTTGAATACTCTCAGACTGACTTTAGTGTGTTATTTAAACCATTATAACCTTATTAATCCAGATCAGAAGGCAGAAAAAGAAACGTTGGGGAAAAAAATTTGATCTTTGAAGACCTAGGAGTGCAAGCAAAGATTCATACAAGAACCCAGCTGATTACAATAGGAACAGTGATCTGTGCAAATAGAAGTGACTCAAATGACACCAACTGTGATGTGAAACAATGCAAGTGCTCTTTCCTGAATGCAGCTCTCTTGGAAGGCATCTTTCAACTTTTCCATCTGAAAAAAGCATCAGTTTTCCTTAAAGACAGATATAGATAAAGCAGGACACTTCTGCCTGAGGAGAGGCTAGCTGGGCTGATATTTGATATAAGCGCTCAGTCCCAAATGGGAGGAGGGGTAAGTGATTGATGTTTTGTAAGGAATTACTTGACTTTTGCTTGTAACAGAAGCTTTTTGGATTCTCCCAAAGTTCTTGTCAAAGACAAGAAATATCTTTTGAAATAGAAGCTTTCCCTTTACCAGCAGATGGAACAAACCTGTGTAAAAAACGCTGCAGATTTAAAGCACATTTAAAAGAAAGGAAGAAGTTGCTTGACACGCTGCCCTTTTTCTAAAGCTCTACCGCTCTGTAAGGTTTGTCTCTATTATTCTATTACCTGGCTCTTAATGCAACATGAGTAATTCAGCTCTCTGAAGGAAGACTTTCACAAACCCAGCAGCAGGAGCTCACCAATTCAGTAAGACCCATATTACCACAGGGACAAATCCTTCTCGCTCTCTGTCTCCCCTGGCTCCAAGGTCAGAGTTCTATGAACTTGACTAAGACAACCCTTTCCCGAGCCCCCACAGGGCTCAGCTCTCCTGGCTCTCATCTGGACAGCTCCATCTGCCTCCTGCAATTGTCTCCTCCGGGAAAGACGAGAGCATTAGCTCTGCGGCTGCGGTGTGGGGGGAGCAGAGGCATTAGGAGGGTCAGATTTTCGCATTTCCTTCCATTGCGTACACAAGGGAGCGATGGATCTGAGCTCGGTATCCCCTCTTAGAGAGGCAAACTGATGATCCAACAGGTGGAATGAATTCATACAAACCCAGTCACACACACATTTGATCGCTTCTCTAACTCCCACTCCCAAGCCAAAGGCAAAGCTGGCACTCTCTGTCTTACATCTCACTGTTACAGAGCACTGTCCACCTGCGAGCCTCAAGGACCACGCAAAGCAGTGCGCCCTACCTCAGGGAGGGGATGAGAGAAAGTTCTGTGCCAGCTCTTGAAATCCTAGTCCCATCCACCGAGCACTCAAACAAAAGCTGAAGTGAGAAACCAAATTAAGTCACTCCCTACTCACGGGTTTAACAGCCACTGCTCAAAGAACGGACTTCATCAATATGAGCATTCAGAAGCAGGGGTATTAAAA